>SMLS01069710.1:0-10133 GCA_004785975.1 Popillia japonica
TCATGATCGAAACAATAACGATAATTTCTTGTACTTGATAAACTTATTGACGTACACCATACTTTTATTTACATTAATGATTTCAACAAATACCGACTATGTATTGTCGAAAAAAAGGGGTTCTTCAAACATTATCATAATATTCTTAGAATAGGCCAAGAAGTAAGCCCTTGTATTTTTGCCACACAATAAAGACAAAGATGTGGCGTACGTAACGTGCATTCCTCTTAGTTCAAAATACAAATCTGTTAATGGTAACCCCAGCAAGAGATACGAATTCTAATAAATTATAGTGTAGGTAGCTATATGTATAAATAGCAGGTTTGCATGTTTAGCGAAGATTGATAGACTGCATTAATTGCTTCTACAAGTCGACGTGTCAGTGTCCCATTACTACTACCTAGTAGATCAGTGTGTCAAGTATCGTTGCATTGTAAAATACTGTTTGGTCCACAAGTTGTGTTTTGTCATCGTGTGTTAATGTTCATTTACATAATGATTTATAAATTCTAGCAACATGTTTGCTCCAAGTTAAACTTGGCAAATCACCTACCGAAACTTTGGCAATACTCAGAGAAGTGTTTCAAGAACATTCCTACAACTTGTGCATTTGCAAAATCATCGTCAAACTGTCTGTATTTTGTGTGCAATTGTTGGTATAAGCTAATATACTTTAATTATGAATCACATGCTATGCTTGAAAACAACACAGTATTTGACCAAAACCAATCTTCCAACTTTCTCCATATTTACCCATATTAATCCCCCACGACAGCACTTTGTTCTCAAAAATGAAAATTGACACTATAAATGTGGTCCTGCAAAATGCATAGAATGTTCTTGACTTGCTGTTTTGGACACTTTTCAAGCAACAAAAATACAGGATTTCTTATATTACTCTGCAAGAAGACTACTTTAAAGAACGTATACATATAAGGACAAAATATATATATAGTAAGACCATTGCACTTATGATAAAAAGAACTACCAACTCGAGAATTTGATTGTGAAATTATAATTAATCAAGTTGAAGCAGCACACAAAAATAACGCTAATTAAATTACAGACATTTACATAGAACCCTCATATTCTTACTATTACTTTCGTGCGTTTACTTCGCCGAAAATAGTTTCCGAAAATAATCCAGGATGTGGATAATTTCATTAGTTTCTCTAGCGATCGCTTTATTCACAAGGGTGATTAGAGGTAATCGCAACAGGAAATTGGTTTTTATATACAAGTCCTATTTTCCTTTACAACGCTATTAAACAAATACTCGCTTAGTCCAAAAATCCCATGCCGAATAACCTCCCCTATCAATCATAATGACATGTTAACGTGAGGTAACGGATACTAATTTCTGACATGCTCGAATGGACACACGTTTTTCATTTAATGCTTGCGCACGCACATAGTGTCGAGAAAATTAAAAGACGATGGCTTCGACTAAAAAGGATGAAGTGAAGGAAACACTTGTAAGGGTTAAACTAGATACAGCGAGATGAAATGGAAAATTTTAACGATCGCGTAGGTGTTATAGAGGCACGACTAATTAGTTCTGGATTTGAAAGTGACTATTTTCGCTTTCGGGAGCTATAAAACGGGGCGAGAAAATCGCCCGGTCGGAAAGGTTTATTATCGCGTAAATGTCAGGAGGTGTCTGTGCCCGGATTAGTCCGGTTTTCGATACGATTACCCGCAAATGTCATATTACTGGGGTGGTTGTTTAAAAATCGGTGGATTTCAACGTGGAAATGTGTTCAGTAGGATTCTCCCTTAATGGATCTCGGGGGATAGTTAATGTTGCACTGATCGGCATGAGAAATGAACCCCTTAGTGTATTGTTTTCACCTAGTTATACAATTTGTTGTATATTTTTGTTGCTAAAATTATTATGCTTGTATTTAGAGATTTCATTTAGTATTATTGGAGTAGTTCTTTCTTTTCACACAAAAAGTTGTACACAATACATAGTGGTGTAAATTTTTAGCACAACTGTGGCCTTTTTGCGCAGTTGAGAAAATACGCAGGTAGATACCACTATCTCTTAACAACTAGACACCCTGCATACAGTTTGTACCACCTTATCTACCTTGGTATAAGGTGAAATTGATTACCTGTATTAAAGTAAAATTTTACGCCGGATAATTTAAAACCACATGATTTTTATATCCAAAACTTTCTTTTACTTTCTACTGCATTGCATTGCCATATTTACAATTACAATTTACCTACAGTCAAACCCTGTTATGATGATAGTGTAATTGTTAAAACTACCAGATTACTTTTTATCCGTAAAGCCTAAAACCTTCAAAGTGCCTTTGAAGTTGTTAGTTGGTAGATACTCGTCCGTGTTGTAATACATAAAAACTTCATTACTGTTGGTTTGTTGAACGCTCTGGCTCTAACTGTTGGTGTTGGCTATAGTACTCTTAGTGACAAATTCGAATTTGAATCGTTTCAATCGCTTCTAACCATTTAAGGTAAACGGTCAAATCTGTGTTCATTTCAGCTTCATGCTGATTACTTGAATTCGTTTGTAGTAAAACCAAATTTTTTATACATGGAATGAAATTCTTGTTGTCGCCTAAAGACGTTCCCTCATCTTCATCTTCTATTTGTTCTTAATGTTTTTACTACTACTAAACTACTAACTTCATCGTTTGTCCTCTAAATCGCTTTAATCTCTTCTACAATTTTATCTTCTTTAGTTTCTGATAGGAATTCAAATGTCAACCGTCATAGTCCAAACAAATTTTCCTTATAAATCCGATTTTAAGAATCTTTTTCCATGTTTTGGCCATCCAGTTTATGATATCTAACACGCCAGTTTTGTTTTTCGCAAGTCAAGTCATCTTCAGCATCTTAACCATCCTGAAAACATTAAATTGAGAGAATATTGGCCTTAGCGCTGCAAAAACGTCTTCATTTATCACCTCCTCAGATAGTCTTCAAATTGGTTGCTTAAATCTAATGCTTTGATGTCCTAGGAGTCGGTACAAATTGCCCAATTTTTATTCATTCGTTTGTAATGTACGTTACCCCACTCCTAACTCCGAAGCAATAATTTTTGCTGTTGCCTCACCCTCAAGTTTGTTCTTAGTGCACAGTATTTGCATCATAGTCAATACAACAGCAAAAACTAAATATACTTCGCAGTTGTTTCTGCCCCACACACAACTGATGTGGTCAGTTGACTACTGTGGCCACCGCCACAAATTTCACACATATAAACAGAACCCTATTTCTTAGTCCTCATAATTGGTGATATGTTTTCCCAACTGTTTCATTTCAGTCCTTGCGACTGACTGCAGTTCTGGTGGAGGTTCCACCTCTTTGGCTTAAATGTTGCTGCCAGATTCAAACATCTCAGCTTGTCATAAAAAGAACATTTTCTTTTTATTCCGGCAGTGACACCAGCAGCCCAATATTATTTCTACCCTTATTTAAATCCAGCAACAGACAAACTCTTCAAAAATTGTTTCCCATATCTGCATTAACATTTTGTTTGCAAGTACTTAGAGAACAGAAATTGATGGCGTAATATCATTTGTGGTATATTGTATTTTGATGCGAATAGCTATCCTATTTGTAATTCCAAAGGATATTTAGCATACTTACTGACACCGATGTTGTCACAAAACCCCAAAGTTCCTTTACGACACAAACAGAAATGTGCAAACGTGCAGAAATTATGCGTCAGAATATGTCTATGGCTTAAAATTGGTAGCCTTAAGAGAAAACCAGAAAAGTGAAAAAAGAAATATTTCGGATGACACTAATATCAACAGTATGTCAATGTTTACAGCCTCCAATTTTGTTTATATTACTAATAAGATATTCAAAATAGGACATTACTGCCAAAATTATTAGTCGTATATAGTGTAGCTAATTTTTTGTTTTGACCGGCCACTATAATTTCTTTTAAACCATTTAGCAACAGCTTTCTAACACGAAAATATTACAATACAAACAAATGATAGAATGTTTAGAGTCAGAGAAAGCCGTAAAATTTTTACGGGTAGGTTAGTGGAAAGGAATAAAAGTACAAACAACTTATCCTCTCTAATAAATAACCATGTAGGTATAACTTTATTTTAAGCAAAAAAATATTAATGCCTTATATGCATAATAGGAGTTGTTAAAACCGTGGTTGAAAAGATTCAATAATGGTTCACCATTTTAAAGCATACTGAACATACAAAACTGCGAAATGAGTAACGAAATAGACAATGCAGTTAGTCATAGAATAAAACTTAGTACGTGGTACCAATTATAACTTAATGAATTAACAAAATTGGCAGGATTTAGACTAGTGCTCGTTATCGTCCGATACAAAACGACATTTCTACAGAAGACGAAATGCTAGTTTACAAACCTTTGAAGATCTATGGAATCGGAGAGAGAAGCTTTAACTGAATCGATTTTTATTAAAAAGGAACTTAATTGGAACGGATGTCCTACCGTCTGCAGCAATGGTGCAAAAGCAGTGAATAGTAAATACAAGGTCGGCAAAAATCAACTCCTCTGCGGGAAGCTACCATTATTTTGTTTTCACGGGACATACGTCAGAATTGTTTTGTCAGTTGTGAAGTGACAAGTTGGAAATTAATTACGAATCGGTACACTTCCAGAACGAGAAGTAATTGTAATAGGTTTTAGTGAAACACAATCTCCCAACAAGAACTGCGTAGAAAATTTGGTACACATCCTTTCCCGCCAGCAAACATAGTTCAGCATTTAGCTACTGCAGCTGACAGATCTCATTGTGGCAGACCTCGCACTATTTGTTCAAGAGGAAATATAGACCGTCTATGTGATGATGTGGCGAAAAGACCAAGAGACCGATTTAGCTAGTTAAGCATTTCCCAACGTTTGTTACAGCGAATGTTACTGACAGACTTGCGTCTGTTTCGTTACAAAATCCAAGTAACTTATAAGGTTGTGATGACCTTCTTTGTTAATAAATTAGCTCTCTCATTGCAACTGATTTCAGGGTGTCCTGGTACTCAACATAACGCAACTCTGTTTTCTGTGACTAGATTGCTTAGTTTCCATAAACATTTCTAGACTAACTTGGATTTAATCGTATTACAATTCAGCATCATTATGGTTGCTTGACTGTCGGACAAAATTGCATGGGTTTGCTTCCGATATTTCTTGTTAAGATTCAGTTCAGTAGATCTTCCAATAGCTTGATGTGGCCTTGGAATACCGTGCCGGAAACGTAATTAGGATTTATTTTTTTGAGGGCGACCAAGAAAGAACATCTGCTGTAAATAGTGATCGTTACAAAATAATGCTGCAACATTTTTTTTCTTCGAACATGGAAGAATTGAGTGAACGAAATGGGGTATTAATACGATAGTGAGAAGAAAATGTTTCGAATTTCCAATTGGTATTCATGCAGTGCTTTCCGACTGTTTATGCTTATATATCGAATATTAGGAAAGCACTAGGAGGAAATCTAAATTGTCTTCGCAAGCCATTCTCAGTCACAACAAAAAATTACATAGAACCGAAAATATAAAACAAATTAAAGAAATTCTTATGGCAGTTAAAAGGAACTTAAATGCTACTTTCAAAACAGTGCTACGCTTTACCGGTCGGAAGTAGGATTTTCTAAGTACATTCTTATAAAAACTAATCCCAGAAATAGATTCAATCCAGAAACATACATCCGGAAACAGATGTCAAACAGTGAACATTGTCTTGTATTTGACGCAAATAAGCTCAGCCTCAGAGCTTAATTGAGTTATGTGTCTTGGTCCTAGAGTTGGTTTTAATTTTCCACTTTATACTGGGTCAGTTTTTTATCTTGAGGCAACGGAATATCTCTAAAACACTGCATCGAATCAAAAAAAGTTCCTAATACTGGGGGAGGAGAGACAATTTTGAAATCTTAAGTGGGAACCCCCATTTTGTATTCAAGATTCGGATTTTACGCCATCGAGTATGTATGTAGTTTTGGTTTGAAACTTTTTTTTCGATTCGTAACAGATTGCGTTGTAATTCCAAAAAACATGGTCATAAACGTCTAGAAAAGATACTCGAAAAACAGAAAACATTGTTTTTTATTTTAACATTAAAATAACATTTCGAAATGCCATTCAACAACGAAGAACTTTACTTTATCATACCCATTTCAGAAAATGTGTTCGAAAATGTGCCCTTCCACTTCGATACATTTATTTATTTGCAAATGGAATGATTGCGCACAACTGAGAACTGTTTTCGGCGTAATCGTTGAACAAGCGTTGGTGATTCGTTCAATCATGTTTTCCCTTGTGGTTGGCACTTCTGTATAAACTTCACGCTTTAAGTGGCCCCACAAAAAGAAGTCAGGTGAAGTAAGATTTGGCGATCTTGCAGGCCAAGACACTGGACCACATTGTTTGTCGTATGTTCAATGGAAGGTCTTCAAGTAACACTAGAAGTTCGTTCTGCAAAATGTGTCGATATTTTTCACCGTTAAGGGTTCTATTGATAAAATATGGACCAGTACGTTCCAAGGATGTTGATGTTCAACTTGGGGCAACCAATGGGGATTTTTGATATTCCAGTAATGCATGTTGTGCCGATTTACCATACAAAATTTTGTGCATGTCAACACCATTCAGTGAGCCCCCTACATTAGAACAAATCTTATTAAGATCTTTTTGTTTTAAAGATATTCAGTTGTCTCAAGATAAAAAACTCACTCAGTATGTTTCAAGTGCTATGGCTAACAGATTTCCTTGCGAAAAATGTAGTACTGAAATGTTCCTTGCTCTAAAAGAGCTTGACAAGCACGGAGAAACTGTATCGCGCGATCAAAACGATAACTTTTTATTAACTCTCACTTTCAAGTAATTAAAAAGGACTTCTACTTGAAAAAAAAAATCAACTTTAACTTAACATTAGTATAATTTCGTCGGTTTATTCAATTTCACCGCCTTAACTTGATTTAAAAAAGTCAAGTGGAAAATTCCTTCTACCGCGAGGTAAACGCAGAATCCGTTAAAACCGAAACAATTACCAGAGGATAGGCGTTAATAGGCAATACCGGTCACATTAACTGAAAGTCCAAAGTTGAATGCAGTAGCCGAAATTACGTGGAAAAACATTATCCACAATTCCTTTGTCTCTTCTTTGTAACATCAATCCTTTCGGGCGCATTACAACTTTCTTTAACTCACTACGTTCTTCAGGAATCTTTTGTAACTTTCCGATCTTTTCCAAATGTTCACTGATTGCAAACACAAACTAGAACGTACAAGGGAGAAGATGTTTAATATAATTAATTGGATCAACATTTAAGATTGAACAGTAGTAGTATTGAAAAAAAAAATATGAAACTTAATATGTAAGATACAATTTTGAAACATACTATACCTCCTAGCATAGAGTTAATAAAGATTCCTTTTAGAGGAAACTGTACAAACGAATAAGAGAAAGAAGCGCTTACTAGTGTACTGTGTCGACGATCTGGGTGTAGTATCTTGACATTCTAGACCTTTAGTCGCCGTAGATTTAACTTGGCAGTTTGCCCTACTGGCTATGGCTCCTGCAAGACGTCTGCAACGCAAGTCCTGCAAGACAAGGATGGGGCTAACGTGATCGCCCGTACGAGCCCGCTAACACGAGTCAGCGTCCATTGGCGAGTGGAACGAACCTATCGGACCTATTGGATAATGATTTTTAAATCGACATTTTCGTCGAAATAGAGGTTTGGTGGTTGGAAACGATTCAATATCGAAACTTTTTTTTACGTTGTCATTGGGAAATATGTGCTGTGTAAAGATATAAATGGAATTTAGGAAATTGGTGACTTCATGTTTTTTTTTCTTTTTGTTTGAAAGTTGAATAGTTTGATTACAAATTGACTTATTGGTGCTGCTTGCAGTATTGGTGCTGGTTTTTTCATCTATTCGAGTAATTCATCTAAAACGTACAGACCGTGCAAGTAAAAAAGTAATAACCTAATACAAGATTATCATAAAGTAAGGGATATATTGTAGATTACTATAACTTTTTAACAAATGAAGTTAAACAAAATCTAATTGCTTAAGGAATGGGTTTTCTACTGTATCTATGGAGGAAAAATGAAGGAAAAAATTAAAGGAGGCAGATTTAGCTACTAGGTACAATTTTCTTTTTGAATAATGGCTCGAATGGAAATTGAACCCAAATGGTTATCCCGTATTTTATGGGCAGATGATGTATGTACATTTTACGCTGAATGGTGGAGTCTATACTAAAAACAGTAGAATCTGGTCTGTAGGAAATCCGCAAGAAATCGTCCAAGAAGGCCTTCATGGTGGGCGGTTGGTGGGGATTTTATCATTGGTATTACGCGATAATGTTATTAAACGGAATTGGAGTATGATAACTGCATAATACGAATTCAAAGTCAGAATTGGTGATAAATGATTCTAGTATTCTTGATTTAGTAATCTTCTTTCTTTTTCGTCTCCAGAATATTCTACAATTTCTCGGCCCAATAAAAGACCACGTCCAATGCAAGGCCCCATTTGATTAAGTTGGTTTTTACCGCAGCAACACCTGTTCTAATATGGTTTAGCATTCTACAGGTCTTGAAGTTGTACAAGCCACCAGTCGCCGGGTTTTCCGACAAGAGGATAGTTTGTGGGTGGTTTATTCAGGGGGCTGTTGATAAATCGACGTCAGAAGTTTAGCTCTTGAGACTCTTGATGTTGCTCGAAAAGGGCTGTGTTTTCCTAAACTTCCCACTAAATTCATGTGCCTCCTTGCGTGAGTTGAGACTTTAAAAGCCAGGTGCTTGGTAAAGTTTGTACATATAGCGGTGCATTCTCCACGCACCCTCTTACAAGTCTCCATGTTTTGTTAAGGCTTACATCAACCTTCTTTGCATGCGCCGATCTTGACCAGACAGGGCATGGGTATTTGGCTGTAGATAAACATAAAGCTCGTGCCGTCGTTGTAAGAATTGCACGTTTAGAGCCTCACTTACCTTTGGGCCGTCTTTCTATTCGTAGTGGCATTTGTAAGTTAGACGTGTATCAAGTGTGACTTCAAGGTTTATTTGTGTGTTCGACGGTCTTTCCACTCCAAGGGGCATTAAGTTTGCGATTGGCTAGTCATGTGTGAAGGTGGAATGCACTGATCTGTGTTTTGGAGGGATTTGGTTTTAAGTTCTCCTCATACTAAGCAGACATAACGTTTAAAGCGTTCTCTAAGCTTGCCTCAACTTCTTCAAAGGTTCTTCCTGGGACAGTAATGCCCAAGTCATCTGCGTATACGAAGTGTTTTGTATCTTCCTGTGTTGGTTAGCTGTTGGTGTAGATATTAAATAAAATCACTAACACGCTAACACGCTTGAGCGAGACCGTTTTTTTGGTTTCGTTAGCTTTTTTTCCCTTCATGGGTGCCGTAGAAATGGCGGTTTTGTTGCAGAGATTCTATTGTTTTCACCAATTGATAATCTCCTGTTATGTCGAACACTTTTGACATTTTGCGGTGGATTACTGTGTTATAGGTTAGATCGAAGGGACAGGGCCCGTAATTGCTTTGTTTTCATTTTCCTCCCCTATATGCGTTATAAGCGCTAAGACTTGATTTGTGGATGATTTCCCAGGTCTGAAACTGGCCTGTTGGGGTATGATTTTTGAATCGACGATACTGCTAATTCGAGTTAATATCAGTCGTTTATATACATACATATATAGTTATATATACGACACACGAAAGAGATTGGTCGATAGATGGCCTGGTTTCAGAAGAGCGACTAATTTTGATTTTTTCAATAACTTAGGTATCTTAAAGGTCTCTTGGCAATTGTTGTAGAAAATCAGTAATAATAATCTCAGTGTATTAAAAAGTTTTCCAAAAATACAAAAACTTACTATAATTTTTATTCTCCGATAACTGCATCTACAAGAGCTACAGCAAGAAAACTTAATCCCTAACTTAATAATATGACAAAAGGGATTGTCAACCATAATTGTGCTTACTTTAATACTCGTAACTATTTTCACAGAGTGTTACCGTCCCTTGCACTTAAGACATATTTGTCCTTTAAGATTTTTCAAATATAAATACAAATATGTAGAATTATTAGATACTAAATATGCCAAACCAGAACCAATATGAAGCAGTAAAATATGGTGTGT
>SMLS01069712.1:0-59929 GCA_004785975.1 Popillia japonica
GTCGTTTTTTCTCTTTCCAGTTGCTTCCTTTACAGTCTTACATTGCTTTTACTGCATTCAGAATCAGATTTTAGTATGTGGTTTGTATTACAGTCTTTTTGGCTTTTTTTGCAATGTATTTGACATGTTTGCAATCATTTTTAAAAAATTACCTTGGAATCGAGGAAAATAGGAAGAAACGTGCACTCTATAATTAAATACTTGCAGGCGAAAGGGCAAGGTTGTTGTAGGCAAATGGAAGGATAAGAGAGAGGTATTGGTCATATCTAGTGCACACAAATCTGAAATGGTTTAAGGAACTAATAGAAGCAATTTACGAAGCCGAATTTTGACTATAATAAATTCATGTCAGGCATAGATAGAACATACTAAATGGTTTCCTATTACACAACACCTTGAAAGACCATCAGATGGTACATCAAGCTATTCTTCCATTTACTGGATGTATGTCTCTGGAATGATAACTGGATTTATCAAAAAGCCAGTGGGGAGAAGAAGACATATCTAAGTTATAGAGATGACATTGTTAGAGATCTTGTTGGATTTGCTTGTTGCCGTACCGTAAGTCAAATTTGTAGTAAAATTGACTCATTCATATTTGTAAATTTGTTTTCTTTAGGCACCAACTAAATCTCAAACACTTTCCAACGAAAATAGACAAAAGAGTTAGGTGTCGCAGTTGCCACTTGAGAGAGAAAAAACATAAAGCCACCTATTTTGTGTGTGGTGAATGCAAGGATGAAAAAGGAAATCCAGTTGGTCTATGTGTTGGTTGTTTCGCACAGTACCATATGTGAAGTTTGTTTTTGTTTGCAACAAGTACAATTGGTAATGCAATAATACAATAAGTTTAACACTTCTCATGTTCCTTGTCGTTTTTTCTCCTGGAATAAATACTGATTTTCAATTACAACTTGTTTTCTTTAAGGTCACACATATGAGTCGTGCAGTCCATTTAAAAATTCTTTGACTATAGACCACCGTCATATATGTATATGACGGAAACAGAAACTGAAAAAAAAACGAAAATGTTCAGTCAATAGCACTTACATAGGTTATTCTGATACAAAACAAGACTGTGTGGCCATTTTCACAGAGTGCTGTATGGTGAAGGTTTTTTCTTCTTATGGGGGTAGTGAACGTGTTAAATAACGTTATTACGCAAATGTATGTATACGATGTCATACTGATGAATTGAAAGATTCGAAATTGATTTTATTTATTCTCACAGTAACGTTACATAAAGATACTAAAATGAATATATTTCTTAAGATTTGATGCGTACAATCGGTTTTGAAAACAGCCAGCAATAAAGCACATTTATTTTTAGGAGATAAATAGTATTGATAATATAATAGCTAAAAATGCATCAACAAAAATATATTGACACAACAGAAGAGTAGTAGTGGATCAAGAGTAAAAGCGTTCATAAACGAGTAGACAAGAGAAGAACTGCTTTGGTGTTGTGCAGATGTTGATTATCAGATTTTTACAAGATTACCCATCAGTTAAGGGTGACAAATGATCAACGACATAGGCATGCAAAGCAAGTACGCAAATCTATTCTATTTCACCAACTTAATGCATTCAAAGTACCAAACCTATAAATGATGTAGATGTTGGCGGGTGCCGTTTAAATGAATTTTAACTTCATTTACTAACATATATCTTCACGATATACAGGGTGTCTACTGAATAGTCTATAAAAATAAAAGAGATTAAAGCTGATGGCATGGAAACCTAAATTCCAAAAAATTAATGCTTCATGTCCACGAGTAACGAGAAAATAATATTTTTCAATCGCGGTCCGGCAACACAGGCAGAAGGTTCCGTCATTCACAGGCATTCGTTGGCGTATGAGTACATTATGGCGAGTTATACGAATACTGAGTACCTGGACATGATTTTAATCTACGGAGAAACAGGACAAAATCTTGGCGCAGCGGAACGTCTGTACCAAGAACGATTTCCTCATCGTAGGCATCCCTGCGCTAATACCATATTACGAGTTCTACAACGGGTACGGGATACGGGTACAGTAATGCCCCGTTATGAAGGTCGTGGACCGCAAAGATTTTTCGAATGCAACGAACGGAAGACAACCTTCTTCACCTCGTAGAAATGAATCCAGGGATAAGTACGAGAACTGCCGAAAGACAATTAAATATTTCCCACGGTACTGTGCACAAAATTTTACGGAGTAATTTACTGCACCCGTATCACATACAGAAAGTGCCACGTCTATCAGCAATTGATTATGCTCGACAGGTTGCTTTTTGTGAATGGTTTCATCAAACAGAAATTCATCTTCCAAACCTTCGATCCATGATCCTGTTTACTGACGAATGTTGCTTCAGAAAAGCTGCTGTGTTGATGCTGTAGGTTATTTAAATTTTCTGCTGAATACGTTGCCTGATTACTTGGACGACATACCACTAGAGGTACGACAACAAATGTGGTTTATGCATGATGGGGCGCCTTCACACGTTGCTCGACCTGTGCAGGAACATTTAAACTAGGCATTTGCACACTGGATAGGACAAGGAGGAACGGGTCCATGGCCAGCACGTCAAGTCTGAGTTTCTTATAGCGCGGCTTCTATGTAACAAGTTACGAATTAATAGTTTTATAGGAGGGTTTACTGTATTACATAATATGTCAAGGAAGATTAGATATGGACAGAAATTAAATTTTGAACACAGCATTAGATCTTAATTTTATTCTTTTGTCATAATTTTTAATGTTCATAATTCTAAAGCTATGATTTGTTTAATTTTTCCAAGACAGCATCATCATAATTCGGTGGCATATCATTCTTCTTTTTGATTAAGAATTGTGCAATTGGGGCAATACAGTCTTCGTTTAAAGGCTTTTCTTGTTCTGTGAAGTAGCTAACTATTAAAGAAACTACTATTACTATGATGGTACCCAGGAGGGCATACCAATAGAATGATATTCTATACACAACGAACACGTCGTCCATGCCGGTCGTATTACTGTTTACTGTGTTCGCAATGCTGAAATAAAAAAAAATGTTATTCTATGATGTGCAGAGTATGCAATAAAAAAAAATAAATACGTTTGATTTATGGCGTTCAGAATGGTTCCATTGCAGCCATCTGTAGACAAAGGCAAGGTAGGATAAGTTATTTTTCCTTGCATTTTGTACCACTGAGATGTTAATATTATCCAAGTCATTATACTAGCTGATGTAATTACTCCAGCTAATGCCCCCTATATCACATTTCGTTAATATTTGGTATAACTAATTCAATTTTATTACCTTTGAAGTAACTTGGGGTACAAGCATACCAACTATAAATAGGCCAACAGTAGGACCGCTTGTAATTCCACTGAAGCTTAAAGTTAGCTGTACTAAACCTCCCAGTTGCTCTACTACGTATACTAAAGCGGTTGACGATATTCCAATGATGACAACAATCCATTTCAAATACAGGCCGACCTTTTCTTGTGAAGTATCTTTTGATACAAAGGGAGATATAAAATCCTCATATATAGTAGCCGCTAAACAATTCATAAGCGCAGACAAAGTGCTGGAAACCATAAACCCTTTTATCTATTTCAGTCATACATCGGTGTTTTCCTACCTTAATCCTGCGCTAAATATTCCCGATATGAATAAACCACATAAACCTGGTATAAAACTAACTTCCTCCATTACGTATAAAGGTAATATTTGATCGTGACTCTTGATTATGTTTGCTTGAAAAGGATCACAATTAAGGTATTTACTGAACATTAGAACACCACTGAAAATGCTTAGCGATTGTATGAATGCAATACCGGAGGTTGACCAGATTAGTGCTCTAAACAGTTGAAAAAATACTTATCAAAATATGTTTGCTATCTAAGTTAAAGCAATTTACCTTTTGATTGTTGGAAATGAAGGTAACGATAAGAATTTCTGAACTGATCCTTGACCAACTGAGAAATAGCTCATCAGTTGAGCCGTTTGACCAATAATCACTGCCCAAAACGTGTCTCTTTTAACAAAATCTAGATCAAAGCTGAAAATTTGAATTGCTATTAAAGCCTAAAAGAATATTATTCTCACCTTATATCTAATTGTCCATTATTATATGAGTTCTTCAGAATGGTGCCCAGTCCTCCTCCTCTCCAGATACCAGCTGCAACTACAACTAGTAACGAACCGAGCATAACTCCAAATTGAATAACATCGGTTAGCACTACAGCTCTTAATCCTCCCAAAGTGGTATAAAATATGCAGATTCCACAAACAATAGGTGTTATTACATGAATATTTAGATTAGTTACTGAAAATTATTTAGTTTATATCATGGATTATTGATAATAGTTATATATTGAACATACCTTGGCCTAGAGCTAATGCTGGAATGTAAATTACTACCGGCAAGAAGAGACCCATACATAACGAAAACAAAAATGAAGCAATAACTCTGACTTTATTATTAAATCTGATGTATAAGTATTCATATACGCTGGTTATTTGGAGTTTGTAGAATACTGGCAGAAATATATAGTAGGATGTTAAAGCCACTGATAGGTTGATGGTTATTAGGAGACCATAAGTTATACCATATCTATAAATATCTGCTGGTATTGAAAGCAGCGTAAATCCTGATAAAGTGCTGGCAACAAATGTTGGTATTAGTATATTAGTTATTAGAGATTTATGAGTCGGTAATAAACCTTTTTATGGCAGTTTTGGTATTGTTTTTTTCAAATACGTTGATAACATTTACTGTATTTGCTAAATGGTCATTTACATCTTTGTGGGATTTCAAGACAAGAATCCAACAAGTATCTCATATCACTTTAGAAAAAAAAACATACTTGATAGACGGATTCAGTTATAGTTTGACAGTTTAAAATGATTTTTATTTTATTTATAACTAAACTAATACTAAATAAAAGTCTCTCCTTTTCAGTTTTTTGTTTTCAACTCACTACAAGGAAAACCTATATTTACTTATCTAGTATGACCTTTTCATGCACTTTTTGTAACACAAAATTAACGATTACAAACGAAGCCACAGAAACTGAAAAGTTTATGATATTATTGAAAGGTTGAAACTGCACGATATTCTTAATCACAGACGCAATTGTGAGCCAATTTCGAAGTGGTGTTTCGGCAATCTAGAGGAGTTTGCTAGAGTGAAGCCTTTAAGCATCTCGAGGATGCGACAGGTATAGCGCGGGGCTTATTAGAGTCCAGCTTCTGCTAGGACTGGATGTGTAAATCAAGGTGCTGGGACTATTGTGCGTAGCACTTGGTTCTGCAGGAGATTTAGTTTCTTCACCTGTAACTTGCTGGTGCTGGAGCAGGCCAGGGCAGCGTAGGTGGGAATTAGTCGGAGAAACGTTCTATAGATTAGTTAGATTAGTTTGATATTCAACCTCAGCGAACTTTTCTAGCTCAAAGTAGGAGCCAGAATCTCCCGTGCCTGAAGAAACCTAACGAAAACTGCTGAGAATTGGCTTCTAAAGGTTAGCTTTGTGTAAATCGTCAGTGCCAAATATTGGACCTGAGACTTCCATGGCATTCTCATTTCTCCTATAGAAATTCAAGTGGAAGGTGGTTTCCGCCTTCTCTGGAACGCACCGCGATACATTTATCAGCGTTAATTGTAAGACGCCACTTTTACAATGCAATAAGACACACAATGGCATCGCCAGCTTGGTAGATTCTGGCTGTGGAATATCACTGGTGTAACGACCCCTGAGGAATCCAGACCTGGATGCGTGGCGGCTCAGAAAGCACGTCACTGACCTTAATGTAGAAAGTTCTGTCAGTCAGGTAAGAGCCTATGGGGACGACCATCTTTGGGGATAATACCAAAACTACCCATTTTGTATAAGAGACCTTCGTACCATACCGAATCAAATGCATGGGCAAAGTCAACAAAGACTGCGCCTGTCGCATGGCTTCGTTCTCGCGTCAAGTTTGTTAGAAGAAGTACGGATCATATAACGGGTGAAAAAGATTTTACCGGCAAATTAGTGAGAAATCCAAAGTCGGTCTGTTGGCCAATAAAGTAAGTTTCCTTGAGAAGCGTTAGTATATAGTAGTTTATTGTCTTCATCAATGTCTACTGTGCGGCACCTTGAACCCTTAATTTGAAGAAAGAACTGTTAATAGTATTTACAATTAAAGAAGAAAGGGTTCTTCCATTAGGATAATGTCGGGATGCACACATGGGTAATCGTTACAGTTAAATTTCAGAAAATTGAGTAGAAATTGTTATTTTATCTACTAAATTATATCTTAAACCTAACCTGTTGCAGTTACTGGTTGCTTCCAATCATCAGAAATAGCTCAATAAAAATATTATTAGTAAAAATATTTGCCTCGAACTATAAAATTATCGCCCAGGAAATAATTTATTATGAGAACTTTAAAGATATGAAATCAACTGTATCAAAAGATTTTAAAGAAAAGTTTAGGGAAAAATGCTTCTTTCCCAGAAAGAAAAACATATTTAAAAAGATGTTATTTAGCATATTGATCCATTCTTGTAATTTTGACCTACCTTTTATAGGTTATTTTTTATAGGTAAAAAAGTATACGTATTGCTATGGTTCTTTCATGTTTTTAAATTTATTACTTCCGTTTTCAATTCAGCTTTTCATGTTATTTAAACTTTTGGATACGAATGTATGCTTTCACTTGTTACAGGGTATAATTTTTTTGTTGTTTCGACTGTTCGTAGCATTGCAGTTTTATTACGAATTTATATTTCATGCTTTGATTTAAATATTAATTGATTTATCTTAATCTGTTCTGTTGAATCTAATCTTTAGTACACAATTATTTGCTCAGATGTTTATTCTTGATGTCGGTAGCTTTCAAATCTCTTAATTTTTGTGTAATTCTGATGTTATTTGATGTTAAATTTGTCTTTTATTCAAAATTTTATTCTTGCGTTGTTTTTTTTTTCTTCTGTTCAGAGTTTTCCTGGCGAAGTGCACGCTTCACGTGTGCTTGTGAGGTCAGAGACCATCTGTGTTTTTAGCAGGTTGGACGTTTTGTATACTTTGAGTTTGTCTTGATTGATTATTAAATTTTGAGATTCTTTAATTTGTGTATTTCGCGATTGTCTGCATAAAACGCAGGTCGTTTTTCACTTTGTAAATTTTGTGTTTAGTGATTTACATAATTGTAAGTAGACTTATATCTAGTAGTTAGTGTATCAAAATCTAGAAGCTTCACGCGAGGTCATTTTTTTTGGTTCTTTCTCAGAAGTTTTCAAATTTTAGTTTCTTTAACGTTTGCTGTTTTATTTAATTATTATTGTTTGGTTCATTTTTGTATTTGAGAGTTAATTTAATTTCTTTTGCTTGGGATAACTTCTAGGTGGAGATTATTAGATTTAAGGTCAGGTTTTTATGATCATACCTCCGGGTGTGTTCAGTTTTCCTGACAATTTTTATGCGCATACGTCATTTGTAGTGAGATTTGATATTTTACCAAGTGTTATTTCGTTATTTTGGACGAAGTGTTTTTTTTTTATGAAATATATTTTGATTGTGAAATTAAAGAATTTGTTATTTTTATTTTTGTTAAAATTAAACTATTTTGAGATTAACTTACTTACTAAGGAAACTTTCTCTTTGTTTGCATCATTATTTTCTGTAATTGCAGACTATTTTAAATATCAAGGTCGTAATAGTCATTATTATACTAGTAAAAATAGAGTCTCGCCCAATAACCCGTTTAGAGGTATATGGCATACCTCTCTCCCTGAGAACACGTCAATTTTCTTTAATTCAATTTTTTTTAAAAACATTTAAGAACCGATTTGCTAGCTGGCGCGATTTTTGTGTGTTAGGTTTCAATTCTTTGGTTTGTTGCATAGCATATATAAATTTGGCACTGCCAACGTGGGGCTACGAAAATTGCTTTCAGAAAAAAATATTTTTTTTGGCTCATTATTGCATTTATTTGGCACCCAACGTTTTTTTTTTATTATTCCGGGAATACAGCATTTGCGCGTTCTATATCTTTAAAATTGTCTGTATAATTTGTTTATGTATATTGTGCACTTGTTTTCGGGTATTACAATCGTGCGTTTCCCTAAAACTTTTCTCTTGTGTTTTAAACTTTCCACATCAATACCATGGCTGAACAACCTGAAAACACCACCAATGAGGATGTATTTCCGTTGGGTTACACGATTGACGGCGAGGTAGCGTCGACTCCCGCACGAGAAGATGGTTCCGAGCAGCAAGATGTGATAGATGAAACAAGAATGGAAGGCAGCACAATACAAATAACAGATGACACAACGGACGAGAATCCTAAGACAGAAAAAAATGACCCAATGATGAGGATACTGAACATGTTATCAGGGATGGATAAAAAGATGTCAGGGATGGATAAAAAGATGTCAGGAATGGATAAGAGATGGGAGGAAAGATTCAAGAAGTTAGAAACCAAATGGGATGATAAAGTGGAAGATCTTAAACAAGCAACGACGAATTTGGAAATAGAAACTAAGAATTTAGCAGTCAGGATGGTCAAGGATGAGGAGAAGATAGAAAAGGTAGAAGAGGTAGTAGTAAGGCATACGCGAGATTTGGTTATGCAGGCAGGCGAGATACTAAGGGTGGAACATAAGATGACAGACCACATCGAGAGGTTGGAGACGAAGGTAGATAAGAAGCTGGAAGTAGAAGTAAATAAGGTAGTAGAACAAGTTCATGAGTATAGTATTAGAGTAGAAAATATTGAAGATGGGGTTAATCATAGGTTAGATGTTATAAGAGATTATCCCAGACCCAAGAATATTAAAATGTTGAGAGGTTTTCTAGGTATTGTCAATTATTATAAACGTTTTATTCCCCATCTTGCTGAGAGAAGCTGTATTTTATATGATCTGTTAAAAAAGAATGTTAAATTTTGCTGGACGAAAGAGAGAATAAATGCTTTTGAGAGTATTCGTACGGAATTTTATAATAATTTGATCTTGGTGTTGCCTGATTTCAAGAAACAATTTGTTTTGCGAGTCGACGCATCGAATGTATCTGTTTCAGGAGTTTTAGTTCAGATAGCTGATGGCATTGAAGAACCCATATGTTTTGTTTCCCGAGTCCTTAAGAAGGCTGAGATGAATTATGGAACTGGTGACAAAGAGATGCAGAGCCTAGTCCATTGTGTTACTAAGCTACGTTACTATCTACTTGGAAACCACTTCACAGTCGAGACAGACCATGCTCCTTTGACATCTATATTGACATCGAGGTTTGCTAACTCTAGAATATATCGCTGGTCACTTTTATTAAACGAATACTCTTTTGATATTAAATATATAAAAGGAGTAAGGAATATCATAGCTGATGCCCTTACAAGAATGTATGACAGTAGAATTAATTTTAATCATGTTGAATTGAATGTTTATGACAAGATTAATGCAACGGGCTTATATCGTTTTGAAAATATTTTGCAAAGTCAGAGGGAAGAGAATTTTGATTTGTTACATGAGAAATTAAGGGATGGAGAAAGTTTCAAGTCATATATTTTGCAGGAAGGGTTGATTAGGAAAATGATACATGACACTCGATTAATTGTTTTGGATCCGAATTACTCTTGCCAAGTAATGAAAGATTTGCATAGAGATTATGGGCATATTGGAGGTCGAAAATTATGGCTTCTGTTCAGAAATGTTTTTTATTGCAAAAATGATCGGAGATTGGCAAAGAAAGTTGTCAGACAGTGTGTCAAGTGCATATTTTCGAAATCAAAGGATCGTGTTTGCTACAATGAAATCAAATCGATATTAGTGGAGAATGTATTAGATCTTGTTTGTGTTGATTTCATAGGGAATTTGATCCCTGGGGATCAAGGGTATTCCCACATTTTTGTCATTACAGATATTTTTTCGAAATTCGTTAGAATCTACCCTACCCACAGTTACAATACCGATACAGCTCTCGAATGCATACAGAGATTCATCAATCGACATGGAAGAATGAACAGATTGCTCGCTGACAATGCTACCTATTTCCAAAATGAAAAATTTAAAACTACCCTATCTCAACAGAACATAGAAGTTATTTTCTCAAGTATTCGTCATCCTTGTGGAAATCCGACGGAGAGGTACATTCAGGAGGTTACGAAGTTCCTGAGGTTGCTAACTCATGAACATCACGAAGACATGTTCAATCTGTTGAAGACTTCATCAATCACACACCCCATACGGTTACAGAAGAATGCCCTGCATATCTAATGAATCGCAGAATGCCACCTACTCCATGGGATCCTTTTCCAGAAGAAGCCGATCATTATGATACCAGAGTCCAACGAGTCCGTGAAAAGTTGAGAAGAGCAGCTGATTCCTACGTCCGAAAAGAAAACAGTAAGATCACGAAAAGAACTATATTCCATCCTGGAGATACTGTCTTAGTCAAAAGCTATCGTCTTGGGAGAAGAGATCGAGGGAAATGTGCTAAATTAGACCTTCCCTATGTTGGTCCCTACACTGTTGTTCGAAATTTTAATGATGTTACCTACGAGCTTTACACGATGGATGGAAAGAAGAAAATTGGCAGATACCATGTCAGTTCTTTATTCCCTTACGATAACAATCCTACATAATTTCCCGAATGAAGATTTTTCCACGTTATTATTTTTCGTCCCTTACGTAAAAGTCCATGTAATTTCCTTCACACCCCTATTTTATTTCACCTGTTCACTTTTTCATGGAAAAGCGGTTCCAAAGCAGATGGATGGAGCACGAGTTCACCACCCCAGTGCGGGAGGGACGTTTGAGCCTCGGCGTCATCTTCAGGACCTGCAGCATCGCTTTTCGCCATCACAGACACTTCCTTAGAGTGCGTTTCCCCACGCGTCTAGAACTCAATCCGTCGTGAGTCTAGTGCAGTTTTAGATGTAGATTTTTCTAATTTTAAGATAGTTTAAGATTGCTAGTATACTCCAAAGTTTTTCAGTTTTGTTTCAGTGCGGTACAGTCAAAGATGCTCAAATTTCGTTATGAGTTTTGTTTTTTCAATTTGTTGGGATTTTGTTTTCAGTTTCTACTCAAAGAAATTAGTGCAGTATGTTGACAGGAATTGTGTAGTTGCTCAAAAGAACCACAGAGATATGTTATTAACAAGTGAAAAATGCTGTAAAGTGGTTGCAATCACAAATTTGTTGCTAACATAAAATATAAGCGACAAGTGTTTTAAACTAGTTAAAACTGATATAATTACCTTGACACCAGCGACATAGATATTGTCCACACATTCATCTGTTTACCACCTAGCAAATATTCCTGTGCTGTATTCTGTTTTCTAATAAATCCGTAATAAATTCCCACTAAGGCACCAGATGCTAACATAGAAACAAATAAAAAATAGTCTAGCCATGAAAATGTAACGACTTCCATTTTGGAAAAATAATTCAACAATAATGTTCTGAATACTTTTTTGAATTCTTTTAAATTGACCAATAAACGCAAAGAAGGTCAACAGCAGTAATACTTACGAAAACATCAAATAGCCATTATATAATCCTTCTAAACAATAAAAATTTAGATCAGACATTTTTAGCTACGGTTATTTCGAAGATTACAGAGTGTATTGTTACTGAATTCAAGCGTATTACTTCCAGGTATCTTTATTTAGTTTATTCGTAATTAATTATATGCCTCCTTTAAACCTGGTAGTATATTTAGAGCAATAAATTTTTTTATTGCATTTTATTTTAATTTATGACAAGATAATTTTAGTAAGGTTAAGTAGTAGTGTCAGTAGTTAGAAACGATCTTTTTTGTGCTATTGTATTCGAGATTTTATAATACGCTGATGTTAACAGTTGAAATATTGTGATTTTTTAATACCTTCTGCAGCTACAATGACATTTAAAAAATGTCGTCAAAATTTCGAGTTGTATTCTCAAGAGTTCAACTAGAGTTGAAAGATGCAGTTGTGATTCTTACAACATAGAAGAGCCAGCCTAATCACGTAATATTGAAAGAGAAAACTGTTGGTTTACATTCTAAAGTTGCAGATGTTAGGGCATTTGCGGCTAATAAAGTATGGCTTCCACTTTGAAAAAAAAAGCATCAACAGGGAAGTTTATATTCTGGAAGTTTGTGAGTCAGAAAATGCTATGCTTTAATGTTTTGGGCAAGTATCAACTGTTGTTAGTAAGCCAGAAAAACTAAGAACATTTAAGGTTATTTAACATGTCAGCGCTTCCTGTGTACTGTCGGCACAACAACCTCCATTGGTGGACATATATTTCTTCAAAAAATAAAGTTTGTTTAGAAACTTGTCCCAAAAATAATTTGATTTATCCTTTTTACAAATTTCCAAGTACTAGTACTATTTAATAACGCGCCAACCCACCTGAACCAGTTTGAATGTAAAGTTGCTACTAACAAAAAGCAACGTGACAAGTCTTTAGCAACCAAAGATGTAATATGAAAATTACGAGGAATTTCCGCTGCAGTTGCTTGCAGAAGTTCTTGGTATACCTAGAGAAGGTGATGAAAGTATAAATCTTATACCTATAAGTCCTTGCAGACAATTAATGTGAAAGACGCTATTACTGTAGTAGCTAAAGTTTAAAACTTCGTTGCACAACCTATTGGTATACTGAAGGAAAAGCAGCACTATTTCACTATCTTCTGCACTTCACTAACTGCTGTCATTTTTTAAGATCTCGCTAGTTACGCTTATTTGTCTTGCAAATCTTCCATTTCGTTATACAAAATAGTCCATTTCATAACTGGTTACAGTGTTACAAACAACAACCTCTTTCAGCAAATTCAATAATCAAGTTCTTGAGACTTATTAGCACCAGTTTGAACAATAATCGTTGCTGTGGTCCAAGCTATACCGGAATAAATCAACACAAAATATGTACCAAAATTTAATTGCATTTCAATATAAATCTAAAATCATTTTGCGAATAAATCGTTAAATATGTTCAAGTACTATTATAGTGCTGTTATATTTAATTTCTTTGAAGCTGCTACTTCTTCATATCGAGGTGGCGGGTTGTCGATGACCAAGAATTGCATTACTGGACTGATACAGTCTGCATTTAAAGGTTTATCTTCCTCCGTAAAGCAGCTGATTAGCAAACCCACTATTACACATATCGTAAAACCCATAGCTGCATACCAATAAAAGGATACTTGGTATATTGCAAGAGGTTCGTCAATTACAGGCGTTTTTATAATACTTCTCAATCTATAACAAAAACATTATTTGCTAACTCTTCAAATTTTCAATTTCAAGCTTACGTATCGTTAACAATATTTAGAGCGGTATAATTGCAACCGTCGGTTGATACAGGTAAGATTGGGTCAATTAGGATTCCCCTTGCTTTATACCATTGAGATGTCATGGTTATCCATACCATTGAGGCCAATGATACTATACCGCCAGCTAGGGCCCCCTAAATTCATGTAATGTATTGTATTAGTTAGGTGAGCTATTGAAATAAAGGGTGATCCAGATTCGACTTTAGGACTTGTTCTCTGAATAAAGCACAAGATATTTGAAGAATCCGAAATTTATTACTAATGGTGTAAAGTAGAGACGTAAGCAATTACATATGAAATATGATGTCGTTCAAATGCCTTCCACTACTCTGCTGTCATGATACCACTCTTTTAGCGAAGTATTCCATAACAAGTTCCAATACATGCGATTCGATTTCAGTAACTGGACGTGTGACGTTCTCCTTTAGTTCCGGAATCCTAGTAGGTATGTTGACATATACCTGGTTCTTCAAATAACTCCAGAGGAAAAAGTCTAGTGGGGTTACATCTCAAGACCTCGCTGGCCAACTAATGTCGTCCCTCTGAGAGATACCATAACCAGGAATTTTGGTTTACAGTAAAGTGGCTGTTTCTCGTGCTGTCTGAAATTTGGCTTCATCTTATTGACACCATACATCATCTAAGTTCAAATCCTTAATTTCATGGAAGAAATAGTTGTTTAACATCTATAGTGCATACCGTTGACTGCAACTGTGCTAGCGGCTTCGTCCTTCAAAAAGTACGGAAAAATGGTTCCCGCAGCCCACAGTCACACCAAACAGTGCATTTTTCTGGATGCATTGGTTTTTCTTGAATAGAATGTGGATTTTACTGCCCCATAGGCGACCCTTTAAAATGAAAATGGGACTCATCGCTCCATATGATTTTTTTTTGTAAAAATCAGTATCCGCTTCTTTGTTTTGGGTAAGTCAGTTCACAAAT
Source organism: Popillia japonica (assembly GCA_004785975.1). Taxonomy (NCBI): domain Eukaryota; kingdom Metazoa; phylum Arthropoda; class Insecta; order Coleoptera; family Scarabaeidae; genus Popillia; species Popillia japonica. The sequence goes on from SMLS01069712.1 coordinate 14,220, forward strand.
GCATGGCGTTTCTGGTGGTTCGCTAATCCACTTGAATTTTATACGCCTTTAATGCCAACTAATCGCCTGTTTGCATAAAAAAATTGCACAATATTTGCGCGTTGCGTCATTGCATACGGCGCCATGATAGATTTGCCATGTGTTTAGATATCAACTATCAAAAAGCAGACTTCCAATTTTTATAGAACGATAATGGCGCGCAATTAAAATCCTAAAGGCCAATTTGGATCACCTTTTATATTATACCTTAGCAGTAACTTGTGGGAGTAGCATTCCTAGGCAGAATAATCCCAAAATCGGTCCAGTGGTAACACCTGCCAAGCTCAAAGTTAGTGCTACTAAACCTCCTAACTTTTCAACAACATAAACCAATGCTGTTGAAGTAATGCCAAGAATAACTACGATAAGTTTCAGATACTGGCTGATTCGTTCTTGTGATGTATCCTTCCGAACAAACGGAGATATAAAATCTTCGTATAAAGTAGCTGCTAAACAGTTCAATATAGCCGATAAGGTACTGAAGAAGGATATCTGAGTACTATACGCTTTCGTGTTGCTAACTTAGTTATACCTTAAGCCTGCACTAAATATTCCTGATATGAACAGACCACACAATCCTGGAATAAAACTGACTTGTTCCATAACATAACGCGGCAGAATTTGGTCATTGGTCTTAATTATGTTTGCTGTTAGGGGATCACAGGTTTTGTAATAACTATACATGAGTAGTCCTGATAATACGCTTAGGCATACTATCACTGAAATTCCAATCACGGCCAGAAATAAAGTTCTAATGAATCGAATACGGCATTAATAAGATTTTATAATTTGTAGAAAATAATATACTTGCATTTTGATTGTCCTAAATGATGGTAAAGACATGAATTTCTGTACAGGACCTTGACTTACCGAAAAATAACTCATCTGATGAAATGCTTGGCCAACAACCATTGCCCAAAAAGTATTTCGTTTAAAGAAATCGAAATCAAAGCTAAACTTTGGATAAGTGAAATTTATTATTTTTAATTCCTCAATAATATTACCTTATATCTAATCTTCCACCTTGAGATGAGTTTTCTAATACTGCTTGTAGACCACCTTCTTTCCATAATCCAATTCCGATTACTACCAACATAGAGCCAAGCATAACTCCAAATTGTATAGCATCTGTCCACACTACTGCTTTCATTCCCCCTATGGTTGTGTAAAACACACATATGCTGCATACTATTGGCGTTATTAAGTGAACATTTAAGTTAGTAACTGAAAATGTTAGTTGCTTTGGTTGTATTAATAAGTGCGTCTATAATTCATATACCTACCTTGTCCTAATGCTAGTGCCGGTATGTAAATTACAATTGGAAGGAACAGTATCATGTAGATAGCATATAAAATTGAACCAAATATTCTAACTTTATTATTGAACCTGATACCGAGATATTCGTAAACACTCGTAATTTGTAATTTGTAAAAAACTGGTAAGAAGAAGAAGTAAGATGCTAGTACCATCGGTATGGAAGCAAAAACTATAAGTCCATAAGTTATACCATAGGTATAGATATCAGCTGGTACCGAAAGAAGTGTAAATCCAGACAAAGTGCTAAAAACTGCCATAGTTAGCCATACTAGCTTTTTTATAAGTTATGAAAGTTGCCTTGAAATTATTGACAAAGTTATCGGCCAAGTGCTCATGCGTTTACCTCCCAATAGATAATCTTGTGCAGTATTTTGTTTTTGAAAAAATCCATAGTACACACCTACTAAAGCACTACTAGTTAGCATAAGAATAAATAGAAGGTAATCGAACCATGAAAAGGTAGCAACCGACATTTTCGAACGAAAATGTTGCACTTGGTTAAACTTAAATGAAACATTTACAAACTAAATATGACTTTATACTGTTATGTTGCTGCAAAAAATTAGCTAATTTAGGAACATAATGCATACTAAAATACTTTCTTATGTGTACAAAAATTGTTGCATGTGTTAGATAAAATGGCTGCATGCGTTAGATAATATTGAAACGAATCAGACTATTTAATTAGCGATTCAGATTTATGCTGCAGTATGGATTGTGTCGCTGTCTAGTTTGAATAACTTTTGAAATTAAAGTTTGATTTTATTCAACTTTTAGATTAAATTTGCGCACATGGTTTAGTACTTGACATCATTGTAGCTGGATAAGTGAGTCTTCTTATGTTTTTTTCTTTTCAGTGTGAATTGCATAATTGGGCTAATACAGTCTGGATTTAACAGCTTCTCTTCCTTTGTAAAACAGGTAACTATTAAAAACACTATTACTACTGAGATGACATCCATAGCAGCGTACCAGTAGAACGATATCTTGTACAGTATGAAGACATCATTTATATGGGTCGTATTAGTAGGTATGTTTACCATAATTCTGTAATCCAAATTAAATTAATACTTGATCAATATATCATATAAAGTTTACAAGCGTTTCGTTGGTAACACTAATCATAGTTTTATTACAGTCATCTGTAGATACCATTGAGAAGTTAATACTATCCAGGCCATTGTCCAAAGTGATAATTTCACCGACTAATGCGCTCTGTTATAATGTCTACATTACTTTAACAAACTTTAGCTACCAATAATTATAATTTTAATAGTATATAACCTTTGAATTAACTTGAGGCAATAACATACCAACGGTGAACAATCCCAGAACTGGCCCATTTGTAACACCGCTAAAGCTCACGGATATTTGTACCAAACCTCCCATCTTGCCTATGGTCTAAACCATTGAGTCAATGCCGATATTGACGAGTATTAGTTTCAAATAGTGACTGATTCTTTTTTCTGACGTTTCTTTTGATACAAATGCATATATTGTAGCAGCTAGGCAATTCATTTTAGCAGACAAAGTAATAAAAACAATTAAATATTTTATTTAAGTATCTATTTATTTAATGGCGGCTAACTTTAGCCCGGCACTAAAGATTCCTGAAATGAATAAACCACACAATCCAGGTATGAAGCTTATTTCCTCCATAACGTATAGAGGTAATATTTGATCATGGATAAGTGGATAAGTGTTGCATTGAATGGATCGCAGTTGAAATATTTGTTGAACATTAGAATAGGCAATAGTAGACCAAATTAGTGATCTGCAAAGTTGAAATTAATGAATATATTCCGTTTATGGTATGCAATTCAATTACGTTTTGACCATAGTTAATGACGGTAAAGATAAAAACTTTTGTACCGATGCCTGTCCAACTGCAAAATAGCTGTTTGGGCCACCTGGCCAATTATTATTGCCCAAATTGTATCTCTGAAAATTTCATTTAGCAATATGTCCTCTCAAATTCTGACGATGATGTTTATTCATTTTAGGAATCTTTAGTGCCGGGCTAAAGTTAGCCGCCATTAAATAAGTAGATACCAGGATACACAGATAGAGGTATGCCGACGCGCATCTTATGCATACGTCATTGCGACGCATTAATTGTAAAATACAAATCCCGCCTACAAAACCAGCGATTTTAACCTTTCTTGAAATAAATTTCAAATGTAATTTCCTTCGCACTGACGTCATGCGCGGCCTAGACGAGTTTAAGATCTGAAACGAGCATACCTGTTTTTGTGTATCCTGGTAGATACTTAAATAAAATATTTATTTTCTTTTAGTACTTTGTCTGCTAAAATGAATTGCCTAGCTGCTATGTTTTAAAATAAGGTCGCGAGATGTTAAAAAATAAAGAAAGAAAAAATGCCTATAATAAGCACTTATGGTCTATTGTTGGAATTTGGAATTACCCTGCTACGAGAGGACAATGAAACCAGATCAAAGGCATTGGTTTCGTAATCACGTGATTTCGGTTTTAACCAAAAAACTTTATTAGCAATCCTTGACATGCAAGATCTGATTTCATCGTAATTTCTTCATCGATATTTGCTTTCATAATATCCAACTGAATGCACTGTATCAAACCTCATGCCCTCTAGTGACTAAAGGTCGAAAACAGCACATCCCGGTAGTACTACCGAACGGCAAATATCTCACAGCAGATACTCAGCCATCTCGTGCAATTCGTGGATTGCAAGTCCCGGTAGATATCGCAACCTATATCACTTTGATGCGAAGCCAATGGCTGCGTTCATAACATACCTAGCGTTACTTCTGCGCTACCAAGTAATAACGTAGCGATCAGTGTCACAACTGAACGGCAGAATGTTCGTTGTTCACGCGGTTTACACAAATGTCATTTTTTGATACTTGAATGGTAGGTGAGGTTTGGTGATCGCTGATCGCTCCCAAAGTAGCGATTTTTTTTTCGCTACATAAAATCGCGATTGCTCACTGAGCGCACACTTGTTATAACGTCGCAGCCAATGCTTCATCTTGTTTCATTGTACTCTCGTTAACAGGGTGATTCCAACAATAGACCCTGAGCGCCTATTATAAATATTTTTTTGTACTCGTTATTAATTAAATTATGACACTAGTGCATAATCAAGCTTTTAAAGCACGAGTAACGAGTTTAAAGCCACGACGCGAAGCGGAGTGGCTTTAACGTTACGAGTACTTTAAAAGCTAATTATGCACTGTGTCATACGATATTTTTTAGTATAAATGCAACAATAATTTTAACTAGAAGAAATCAAATCAATAATTTCAATACATTTTATCGAGTGAGATGTGTCTCTATATTATATCATTTGACATTTCACTTAATTATTAAACATCATTGTTGTATTAATAATGTCGACAGAAATTCAAAAACTAGCTGCTGAAGCTGAATTAAGTTTAATACCTGCAAAGTCCAAATAATAATTCAAATCAATAATCAATAATTCCAATACATATTATCGAGTGACATGTACCTATATGTCATTTGACATTTCCTGACATTTCACTGGACTATTAAACGCTTGGGATTGGCTGTTACCAAGCAACCTTTATACGCACGCCGTGCGATAAAGGCCCGATTATGCACGCTTATGGGTGTGTTTTGATTGGTTTATGATGCATGCATACTAAAAAACACATTATTTCGCGCACTTATTTGCGTGCGGAAAAGTGAGTTTTAAACACTAATGCGGAAAAATAAAAATGGCATTAATTAATTAATTGAGTAAGACAGTATTACACTACCACTAAACTTAGTTAATGGAATCTTATAAATTTTGCAGAATTAATTACTAACTTGTCAAAATAAATGCTGCCATCTATTACATACATATATTCTTAATTATCAATTCTAAACTGACAACTGTAATCATATCATAACCTAAAAAATAATACACCAAGTAATATCGATATAAATATTTATTATTTACTAAAAAAATTTGCTCGTCACAAAAAACAAATTCTTGCAGTTATTCAGTTAACTTTGAAAATAATGAACGTTCTTTCTATGTGCATATTACGTACGTCGTTCTATATACGAAGTCATATAGAATTAAGTTAGTCATTTATTTACACCTACACAAACTTTCTGTGGTATCTATGACATCATATTTCTGAGATTTATTATTAGTGATTAAGAGCTGTATAACTGGACTGATGCAGTCTTTATTTAAGGGTTTGTCCTCTTTAGTGAAGCAGCTAACTACAACAGTAACTATGACAGTTACCATAAAACCCATAGCCGCATACCAATAGAAAGAAACTCTGTATATTGCAAGAGGTTCTTCACTATTTGTTGCAATTGTTTCGGTTATGGTTGTCAGACTAGAATAGAGACGCTAAACTCCTATGTATCCAAATTTTCGATATTATTAACTTACGTTTCATTACTACTCATTAAACTGTAATTGCAACCTTTAACGGAAAGCGGTAAGCCGGAGTAGGATATCAGGCCTTTTGCTTTATACCATTGCGCGGTCATGATAACCCATGACATTATACAAAGTGATGCTATTCCTCCAGTTAAGGCTCCCTGAAATCAAAGATGTATAATCTTAGAATTAGTAAATATTATGTTGACCAATGTATATACCGTGGAAGTAATTTGTGGCAGTAACATTCCCATAAAAAATAGTCCCAAGATTGGTCCACTTGTCACTCCAGCAAAAGCAATAGTTAGCGGCGCCAAACCGCCTAACTTTTCGACAATATAGACTAATCCCATTGAAGTAGTTCCTATAATAAATACAATGACCTTCAAATATACTCCCAGTCGTTCGTTTGAAGTGTCTTTACGGATAAAAGGGGATATAAAGTCTTCATATATGGTAGCTGCTAAGCAATTCAAAACAGCTGAAAACGTGCTAAAAAATCTTAAGTAGGTACTCAATCTTGCACCGCTAGATGTAGTCAGTTACCTTAATCCCGCGCTGAATATTCCTGATATGAATAGTCCACATACACCTGGGATAAAATTTATTTGTTGCATAACATAAAATGGTAAAATCTGATCGCTACTATTGATTGAATTAGCTGCGATGGGATCGCAATTTTTGTAAGTGCTGAACATAAGTAATCCAGAAAAGACGCTAAGGCATTTGATCAGACAAATTCCAATTACTGCCAAGATCAGCGTTCTGTATAAAATAAATATCGTTTGAGGCTGGTAAGGGATGACGGGAAATTCTGTTTATATACAATAATATATATAAATATAATACAATAATTCTGTCGTCTATTCATCGACAATTTTCAAAGGTATTTTTTTTAAATCACAAATAATGTCAGTGGTTTGGCAACAGCGGTACCAATAGTTTTTCTAATTAAAAAAAAATGCATTCAAATTTCAATTAATCTTTGTCATATATAGCGAGAATTTCCTGCCATCTCGCGTAGGCTACTTTTAAATTATAAAGCTGTACACTGCTAACCAAGTAAGTATCAGTTATAAATGCGGTACATTTTTTTCAGTACTACTACACAGCCTTACACGTTTATTGCCTTAAGCGACGGTAAAGCCATAAATTTTTGTACAGAGCCTTGGCCTACCGAAAAATAACTCATCTGTTGGAAGGATTGCCCAATAATTATTGCCCAGAAAGTATCTCTTTTAAGGAAATCTAAATCGAAACTAGACATTTGTGTGTACATAAGTAATTCTACCACATACTTATAGTATTTCAAACCTTATATCCAACCTTCCACCTTCTGAGGCATTTTTAAGAACATTTTGAAAACCGCCTTCATTCCATAACCCAACAACGATTACAACGATCATAGAACCAAGCATAACTCCAAATTGAATTGCATCAGTCCAAATTACTGCTTTTAATCCTCCTAAGGTTGTATAAAATATACAAACAACACATACTACAGGTGTTATTAAATGAACATTTAAGTTAGTAACTAAAAAATATGAAATTGAACGATTAAACAGCTTGGTGAAGATTAATTTACTTATACCTTGCCCTAAAGCTAGTGCTGGTATATAGACTACTATTGGAAGAAATAGTATCATATAAATTGCATACAGAAGTGACCCCAGTATTCGCACTTTATTATTGAACCTAACACCTAAATATTCGTAAACGCTAGTAATTTGTAGTTTGTAAAAGAGGGGCAAAAAGAAGTAAGAGGCAATTCCCATTACTACACAAGCGAATATTATAAAGCCATAAGTTACACCATGTTTATAAACGTCTGCTGGTATTGACAGAAGGGTAAATCCAGATAAAGTACTGAAAAATATTGAAATCAGTGTAAAATCGATCTGAGCATTTTTTTTTGTAGTGGTTACCTTGAAACGATTGACATAGCAGTTGGCCAGATGTTCATACGTTTGCCTCCAAGCAGATAATCATCAGCTGTATTCTGTTTCTGAACAAATCCATAATAGACTCCCACTAATGCACTACTTATTAGCATTAAGGCGAAGAAGAAATAATCGAGCCACGTAAACGTTGCTACCTGCATCTTTAAAAAGGAAAAGTTGTAATTATTGTTATTTAAATGGATTATACGCCGGAAATTGTGTAGGGTTTTATAGTGCATTGTGGAGTAAAAATATTTTTTAGAAGGCTAAATAATAAGAGTATGAAAATATTTATATAAAACTTAGTTATCCGAGTTAGATAATATTAGAGGAAATTGAAACTTAATTCTACACTTACACATTCTGTATGATAGTGTCTTGCTTGCATAATATAAATATTATTATAATAAAGTTATATACTAGTTGTATAGTGAAGGTCTAGTATTCTAACCATAAAAATGTTTGGTATGTTTGTCGTTGTGTGTTGTAACGTTGGCCTAATTTGAAATAAGAGGCTGGTAGGTACGAGTAAAATGAAAGGAAAGTTATGTTATTTCGCTTTAAACTGAATATCTAAAATAATCAAAATATTCAATGGGGTCATTTCGTTTCCGAAATGGTGATTTGAAAATTTAGTAATCTTAATTTTGTATCACTTTCTTCCGATTTCAAATGATTTTGGGATCCTTTGTTTTATTGCTTCCACTGGAAATAGTTATTAACTATCACTTTTCCCTTAAAATAATGATCCGTAAATTCGGTTGTTCTGGGTCTTTCTTGAGCTGACTTGTGCAGTTAAAAGCCACGTTTTGTGCTGTTTCAGTTCTCAGACAATTCTGTCGTTAGGGGATAAGTGTTCTACAGCGATTTGTCTGTGTCGCGGGTTTCCATAAGGCTCTGTCTTGAGACCTTTGTTGTTTTCTTTATATACATAGATGGTGCCTTTTGTTTTCACCTTTTGTTAGATCCAAATGTACGCTGACAGCATTCAGATTTTTTTATCTTTTCTTGCTGCTCATATTAATAATGTAAGAGCGAAAATTTGGTCTTGGCCAGATTTTTGTCCCGGGGTCATTTATTATTTCTTAATCCAGAAAATACCCAGGCTAGTTTGTTTGGAAAGGAGCGAGAGAAAAGTGGCGTCATACAAAAATCGGCTGATTAAAAGTAAATGATACCTACCATTATGTTTTACCTCCATCAGAAGTTTTGTTGTTACTATTGATATCACTTTTCGGTATAGGCAGTATATATCTAAAATAATTATTACAGCTTACTTATAATAATTTGCAGTTGTTGTATCCCTTTCGATCAATATGTAATATTAAACTTAAAAGTACCTTGTGTGATGCCATGTGATTGTTTCTAGTCTCTCTCTATCTAGAGATGGGTAGAGTTCAAAGAGTGAACTCATGTCTACGTTATTTTTTTGGCATACGGAAATATAACCATATCTCACATAAATTAAAAGAACTTGGTTGGTTGAACATGCGTGGCAGGGTGTTATTCTGATCTTTGACCTTGTACAATTTTGGTGATATAATTAAATAATTCCGACATCCCCAATATATGGAATAAAAATATTACTACTCCTACCCAAAACGGGCGACTGTTCCTTATGATCATTATTCGTTTCAAATCCAAACGAATCTGTTCAGAACCTCTTGCTACTAAACGAGCTTTATATTGCTTGATTCCTTCTAAATTTTCCTTTATTTTTAATACCCATTTACTACTAACAATTTCCTTGGGGTTCTGAGCAATCATCAACCTCTGTCCAAGTGTTGTTTTCCTTTAACGTCTTGTGTTTTCGCTATAATCCAGATATTTCTATTTCAGAATTTGCATCCCGTTTCTGTCTTACTTGATTGCGAATGTGCGCTGCGACTTTCTGACCAAAAGGTTATAGATTATTCTTAACTTCTGTTGTGAATAATTAAATGCAGCCTTTTAACTACATATATAGGGGTTTATTTCCTTTTTACTAGTAGGTACAAATGGTGCAAATACATTAACTTGGCATTTTTATTGGGTTAAGGTGAACTTGTTATAAACAGCAAACATATTACAAACATCAAGTATGTTGTTGTCGTTCTTTTTTTAAAGAAACGTTACTAATTTTGCGCATGCGCAAACAGTCATATCTGTAGCGCCATTTGGAGCTGACAACAAGAAAACGTAGGATGGTGTCGAAAAATGTAAATTTTTATTAGGTTGGTCCACCCAAATAGGAAAAGTGCAATATCTACAATTAACCCATTTTATTGCGAGTGGCTGAATTGTCTCATTTCAAAGTAGGTACCACATCCTTGCAAAACATGTACTAACTGAAAGTTTTTGTAAATATTTGCAAATAATCGTGTATTCTTTCAGAGAAAGACCAGAATAGCTTTGATAAATGCAAATTGAAATTTGACGGCAAGGATCGGAAGTGACGTTCCACACGATGACAGAGGAGTCCAAGTGGTATAAGCTTCAGTACGTCAGAGTTTGGACGTAGCTGACTTTATGAAAGCAAAGTTGTGGTTTAATGTTTACTAACATGATACCCATCAGTCATATATGTAATTATCAGTTTTTCAATTTTGGCAAACGCAATATATATTGTTGTGTGTCACTAATGACACGAAATAAAAAAAATATGAATAGTTTAAGAAGAACCAGATTATAATGTGATTAAAAAAAATTTTTACAATGGTTATCTAATTAAACCACCCTCAACCCTTACCTGTAATTTCCCAATGTAATTAAATGTGTGTGTGTGTGTGTTTTTCGTATCCAATATCCTCTTGTGCGCGTTACAAACTCCTCCCTGCCGTTTTCAATCCTGTTTTTCTTTTCCCGGGTTTTCTTCACTGTTCACTACTTAAATTTTGATGTTGAAGGTCTAATGGGCACTTATAAAAACTTTTATTTGCTTTTAAAATGTTGTATTTTCGTTAAAATCGGTTTTCGTGACTTGTTTTGTATGTCAGTCGTCAAAACTGTCCCCTCCCTTTTGTTTCTCTGATTCAGCAAAGCCTGCCACTCCATAAATTTCAAATGTACTGCTTGCTATTTTTTAAAAATGATTTTCGTAATTCCAGCTTGAATTTCATGTTTGTTGTGCCGAAGTGGATGTAATTATCTGTTATATGTGTTTGTGATGTGTTTTTACAGTAAATTTTGAGGAATAAATTTTTTCACATTATAATCTGGGTTTTTTAATTTTTCCCCGTGCACGCCGTTGGCCGGAGTCTTTTTTTCTTTTTTTTTAACTAATTAATTAATAATTAATTAATATAAATGTTTAATTTAATTTAATTTAATTTTTTTTAATTTTAATTTTACACTGCTGACATAAATAAGGAGATAGTATGAACAATATCAATAATATCAATAATAACATAACAATATATTTGCGAAGTAGTAATACTACACTTACCTCCAATATTTTCATTGCTGTAATGTAGGTTAAAATTACTTTAGTGAGTGAACTAGTAACAGACCCCTCAAAATAAATAATTTTAAACGGGGAAATACTGTCTAGAAATGTAGAAGAATGATAGAAATATGTACGTAAATCATATATAAATCTTGTGTAGTAACTTCGACGATTGCTAATGAATGAGTAAAATGTTACCTACGCAAACGAAATATATTACAAATTTTTGAGGAAAATAGTTACTGTCAAGTGTGTTGAAAATGGAATACGATAAAAATGTAAATAGCTTAAGGTCGAAATTTTACAAACCATATCGTATATAAGTATGTATTCTCTTTCCTTTTGTTAGACTACATATCCGTATGAATCTATTCACATGCCGATTTCATAACACCACTCATATTTTGTAGGACCTCTATATATATTAGCGCCTATTATGGGCATTTTTGGTATTGACATTTATTACATATTTCTCTTTTAGTAAATTTCCCCTCCTCAGAGCAATTGCGAATATGGCAAACACCGTCTTATGCCAAGACCTTGGTAATCCAGCTCGGACACTTTCTAGTTCTATGTACTGTCGTGGTTTCATCGTAAGATCCGATTTTAGCTATAAGGCCTACGAAGTTTTGTCGTAAATGTTGAACATCGCCAACTGGTTTTGTGGATTTGCAAATTATATGGGCTAGGTCTATTAAGGTTTTGATGATGCTTGTCTTTTATCGAGGTAGTTACTGCACCGACCTCGATAAAAGGAGATCGTTCAGTTTTGGAAAATTGTGTAAGTTATCTCTACCATGATATAATAAAGGTGCTATTCACTTAACGAGAGTATACAATTGGTGTATGTAACGCTCTGCTCAGTGCAGTTCAAGTTTCTTCCTATCCTATTTTCATAGTATTTCATCCACATAATTGTCACTTGTTCTTGATCCTTCAGTTAGTGCTTGTTCGAATCTTATCCAATTAATGGAATAAACTTACCAACCAAATAATTTCAGTACAAGTATAACTAGCAACAGCGATAAAGGTAGAATTTGGTATTTGGACGCCGTTGATAACGCCTGGTAAGAAGAAACCACTCAATACAGAAATTTTTAATACTTACTCTCTTATATTGCTTTTAATATGGTAGGGTAATTCCTACAATTCTATCACAATAACTTATTGCATTATATTTTGGCCTGTTACTTTTATTTTGGTAAAAAATCAGCCAGGAAAGTTAGTTGATATTTTTGTTTCTTGACCTTACTACTTTGTGTTATATTATAGTCCTGTTTCAAAAGTATAGAATTTTAAGCATTATAATGCTTAAGTTAGTTGTTAGTAATAATACGTAAGTAATAAACGATAACAATTTTTTGTATTTTGATGTCAGTTTTCATTTACAGTTCTCTTTGCTTTCTCAATAGTATCATATTTGGGCGGTTCGTCTTCATCTTGTTTTAGTAGAAATTGCACGACAGGACTGATGCAATCTCTGTTTAGTGGCTTATCGTCCTCCGTAAAGTAACTTACTATAATACCAACTGCGAAAACAATGCATACTCCTATGCCAACAAACCAATAAAAAGATATTCTGTATAGAATTAACGGCTCATTTTGCTCTGTAGCGTTATCGTTCATATTGGCGTTTGATTGATTTCCAAAGCTAAAAAATTGAACATGGTAATTATTAAGCGAATAATTGGAACGTTTAAGTACAAAATCTTACGTTACATTAATCATAGTTAATATGGTTTCATTACAACCATGTGTAAAAACTAGCAATGTTGGATATGTGATAATTCCTTTCATTTTGTACCATAGGCTACCAGTTATTATCCATCCCGTGACAATAAGAGATGTTATTCCTCCACATAAAGCGCCCTATAGGAAATCTTGTTAACATATTTACATATATGTCATGAACTGCATATTACCTTCGAATTGACTGTTGGTGCTAACATACCAATAGAGAAAAGACCCAGCAATGGGCCTCCGGTAATACCAAGTAAACTGAATGTCAAAGCTAATAAACCTCCAAGTTTCTCAACAATAAATACACACGCTATAGCGAGTACTCCCAAAATTACTACCAATACTTTAAGATATAAACTAACTCGTTCCTGAGTAGTACTCTTTGGTATAAACGGGGAAACAAAATCTTGGTATATCGTAGCTGCTAAGCAATTTAAGGAAGCTGAAAGACCACTAGAAGGAGATTAAGTGTATTTCTCAAATAAATATGCGTTTGCTTACCTTAAAGCAGCGCTAAAAATTCCAGATAAAAATAGCCCAGAAAATCCTGGTATAAAACTAGCTACATCCATTACGTACATTGGTAATAATTCATCCAAATTTTTAATGGCCTTCGTTTCGAAAGGATCACAGTCAGAGTATATGGTAAAAATTACTAAGCCAGCGCCAATACAAAGGAGTTTCACCACCATAATACCAATCGATTGCAAAATTAGTACTCTAAAAATTAGGTTATTAACAAGAACACTCTTGTAGAACTTAGATAGGATAATTTTTCATGATTGACAGCGCAAGAAATCAACAAGCTTGGGGGGCTTAGAGTTTGCCATGAATTACTGCCAGAATCTCTATTCGAATAGGAACACTCCACTGATGATAAGGCCAGAAAAGACTTTACTTACTAAGATCTCTACGTTTGATACAGATATCGATACCTGTTTGCCTAAACTGCAAAAATATGCCAAGAAATTAAATCTAAATTAAGCGAAGTGAAGGTTAGTGCGTTTGTTCTCCTGCTGCTGAGAGTTGATACTATTTTACAAAAAAAACTGCATCATCTAAAAACCAGAGACTTGACAATGTTGCCACAGAAAAGAAATTGATATAGAGGCAAAACAAATGTTCACATCCCACAAGCTTTACATTCGGGCATTTTTACCATTAACATCACCCAAAGCGTCTACTAAAGTCAATAGAAGAGCGTTAACTCAATTGGTTCACATAGTTGATTAGCAGTAGAAGATAAAACAATAAGCGATACGCAGATGATCTTTAATGTTCAGCAATTTTAAGTATAAATAACTAATGTTTTTAAGAGGAGGTAGATAGATGGATAATTAATCAGACAGTCCTGCAGCCTCTTTCCATTGCGACCTACAAGTTTATTGTGTATCTCTATTATTCAGATGCCCCAGTCTAGCTTTGCCTTTTTTCGGATTTTCTCTATCTTTGGCAGTGATGCTTTCATTTAGCCATGCATTCTAGTCTCAGTCTGGCTAGTATCTCGCATTGATGATGAGATGTGTTGAAAATTCTCTTCTTTTGTCTGACAGAGTCTGCATATAGCATTTTCCGTCAGACTTAGGCGGCTCTTATGTTTTTTGAAACTACAACCTACAGTAATTTGGCAGTTTTTCTAGCTTCGCTCAGAATGTCTTGTCGGTAAATTTGGACGTATCTTCCTTAATGAATTTCTTAAACTCTCTCTGTCCTAGAGAGCGTTTCCACCATTCTAGAGCTTTGTTGGTCGATAATTGCTCGATTGATTTGACTATTTCTTTTAATATATGTATTTTTATGACCTTTTTAACTTATCTTATTATCCAGATAGTTTTTCCACTTTTTCTTTTGTGGTTCTACACGATGGTACAGGTCCTGCGAATGATTTGAACGTAACTTTCTTGGCCAGGACATCCGCCTTCCTACTACCTTTGATACCTTCTAGTTATCAAAGTGGGGTTATCTTGCTATCCTCTCCTACTTGTTTAGTACACTTGCGCAATTCCATATTAGCCGTAATGTGAATTTGGTAGTGCCCAACGCTTTTATCACAGCTTGATTGTCAGACTATGGGCTTATGCCTTGTTCATTTCTCTGACATAGTAATAGATAGCAAGTGTTTGTAGCTGAAAAATTGTAGTTTCCTTCGAAATAATTAAGAGTATTCCGGCGTCTGCACCTTGTTTGGTCTTCGAGCTGCCTATATACCAGTGCAGCGTAGCTTTGACGGGAGAAACTATGATGACATTTTATCCCTCCCGCTTTTAGAGAGAGCAGGTATGAAAGTATAATTTACTACGTCTTATGATGTAGATGGTGTAGTAATTTAGCCATTAATGTGGTTCAGGTCGACCTATTCGTAAATTCGAAAATATTCTATTCTATTCTATTTTTTTAGTTGAGACAAATTAAAAGAAATAATATTCAAAGCTTTCTCCGTATCCTGAGGCGAGAAATTATACAAATGTACCTATGATTATTTTGGAAACAATGCCTTTTTCCTTTCGCTACAGCTGATTTTCTCGGGCATTTTTAATATCGATAAGATTTGGATTTGGAAAGAAAGTATTCGAAAATATATGTACATACGTGTTTAGCAAGGTTTGAAGCAAGTCAGCTTTGCCTATGGTAAGGACTGTGCAGGATCGATTTTAGCCCAAAAGAGATTTTGATAGCGCAAGTGTTTAAATATGGAAAAAGGGCTATGAATATGTACCTCTCAAAGGTGGCTCGTCAGGATTTTGCTACATTTCCTCAAATAAAAATCACAGAAAATCTTTTCGTGCAATATTTAAAACAATTCACTTTACTTTAATTAAAACAATTCAACTCTGCAAATTTGTTTGCAATGTGAATAATATATTGGCAATTGGTTATAAAATATACTTAGTTTCTTATGATCTCATGTATTTATAATTTACTTACGATTTTATAGATTTGTACGTGGGCAAAGATAAACACTTTTGTACAAAACTTTGACTACACGAAAAATGGTTGGTCATCATAAAGAACGCGCCCAACGTGCACGTCCAAAATGTATCTCTCTTGGTAATATCCGTATCGAAACTAAAAGTATATATTTATTGGAGAATAGACGGTTTTTCCTTTACCTTATATGTAATCGACCGGTATCATAAGATTTTTGAAATACTTCTCCTAGACCACCAGCTGATATAATGCCAAGAACTACAACAACTGTAAGAGTACTCAGCATAATCCCAAATTGAATAGTATCAGTTTTAACCATTGCTTTCATGCCACCAAGAGTTGTGTAAAATATGCAAACACCACATACCACTGGAGTTATGTAATGAATGCTTATACCGGTTACTAAAGAAAAACATTTTTGAAAATACTGTGAAATAGTTTTGTGTTGTGATTATTACCTTGGCCAAGTGCTAAAGCTGGGACATATACTACAATTGGTGTGTATAGTAACATGTGGATTGTAAACAGTAACGATGCATATATTCTTACTGTATTATTAAATCTCAAATTGAGGTATTCGTATATACTAGTCACTTCTAGTTTATAAAATACTGGCAGATAAACGTAATATGCTACAGCAGACACGACTATCATCAGTGGTATTGTAAGCGAGAAAGTTAAACCGTATCTATAAGTATCTGCTGGTAATGAAATTAAGATTAACGCTGAAAGTTGGCTAAAAATTATGTTATAAACATTCATCCATGAAAGAAATAGTCCAATACCTTGTTACCATAGACATGGCTACTGGCCACACCTTCATATTTTTACCTCCCATTAAGTAATCGGTAGCAGTTTTTTGTTGCTTAAAAAATCCATAATATATTCCAATAAGTGCACTTAAGATTAGCATAAAAACAAAGAGAAAATAATCGAACCAGGAGAAAGTTTTGAACATCTTTAACGACAATATCGTAATACGACTGCAACTTTTCTGATTTATATCACGCGTGAAGATTTTATACATGAAAAATTTACTTATATTTAGTAATAGGTAGTAATAAATTATCTACTTACTATCTTGGCGTGTGCTAAACGAGGATCGTGATAATTTGTTTATGTTCCAAGGTTGGATATTATTCAGTACTAAGTTTACTATGTTAAACTAAAGTTTTGAGTAGGTTTTTTGCTTACTTTACTGTAGAATTAAATACAAATAATAATAAAATACATTCTGACACCAAAAGAATATGAAAATTCAAATTAGTCTCGTATTAAATAAAGAACGGATGGATGGTAAGTGATATAATAGAAAAATATATTTGAACTAAATGATTTCTTTTAGTTTTTTATTGGTTTACAAATCTTATATTAATTTTTATAGTAGTTAAATTAACTAATTTACCTAGACCAAATTTGCAATTATTAATTAAATATCGCATCGCAAAACTAATCATGGAAGAACAATTGAAAGAAATGGACAATGCAAATCCTTTTACTCATTCCTCCAATTTCAATTCTAATAGTCGTACTTTACAACGCAGCCATAACTTATGTCCTGATGAAACTGATTTCGGTGGACTATCTTCTACGGACCGAGGAGACTGCAATAATCCTCCCTCTGTCTTTCTAACGACTTTCCCTTAAGTGCAATATTGGTATACAACTTTTGGCGACTATGCGAATACAAAACAATTTTAATAATTTTTGTTAAGCAAATTTATTACAAAAGTTATAAAAGATTATAGTTATGACTTACCTTATTGTTAATGTCTGCTAAACCCTGAGCAGGTTCAATTGGTTCTCTGAAGTTGCTGTGTTTCTTCTTTATATCTTCTTTTTCGGGAAGAAATAATTCGTCAAAGTATTCAATATCCATTCTAAAGTATACATAGGATTTTTTTTTCGTCCGATTTAAGCTGTTCATATATGTAGAACATGGAATTCGCATTCTTCTTTTCGTTGTTGATTAATTTTATCTACCCAGAACCTTCTCCTTTTTTTCCTGATTATAAATAGGCAACAAAATAAATTGAAAACAGAATTTTTATCAAGGTAAGTATTTTTATAAAAGTAGGACGGCGTCTAGTGCGCTAGGTTCCCCGTCCGCCGCGAGTTAATTAACCGATCAAAATTCCATGGCTACCTTATTTAACATTGATTTTCATTTACGCGATATTCAATATTAAGTGAATGACAGTTCCAAACTTCATAGCTACGTACCTTATTTAATGTCAAATCAGATTCTTCGTCAATTAATACAATAACACAAATATCAAATTTCCTTTTCAACATATGACACATGGTTGAAATCAGAAAAAGAAAATCTTTCTAGCTGTGTCAAAATCCAATATGGCGCCTATAAGAAATATCAAAGTTGATGATGGTCCAAAAAAAACAAAACGTCGTTTAAAAATTTTAGGCACACCATTTGATAGAGGAGCAAAAGTGGCATTGAGAATGTGTCTTTAGGCTTTCTCTGCAAGACCAAATAAAAGTGCTATAAGTAAAATAAGAAAATGATATTTTTCTGGTTTTTTCAAAAATCTTGAACGTCATTTGAACGTCAAAAAGTGTTAAACAAGAATTGGTCGAATAAAACTCAGCTTTAAAGGGCACATATTCTTTAGTAACATTTATTGGGTGATTTCAGTGAAAAATCACTTTAAAAATTTAAAATTACGGTTACGCCCTCTGGCGACCATCTTGGAATGTGAGAATATTTTCCACGGTCTTCTTTTGTTCACTTTAGTAATATGTTTTTTTGCGCAAGTCGCTCGGACGAATAGTTTACGAGATACAGCACTTTGCATTCTTAGCTGGCCAGCCTGTACATACGCTCTATGCATGTATGTATGTATGTACTACTACATACGTTATATAGGTACACTATGAAAAATACATATGGCAGATGAGATTTGTTAAAATTTCTTTTTTTTCTTTATTGTACTTCTATATTATTTAAACAGTTTGCACCAAATTTGACAGTATCTTAACTTTTCATTACACTTTTTATCGATAAATTACTTATCAATAAAAGCAAACAGAGGCTGCTGTCGATTGTATTAGCAAATCTATGGTTTTGAGAAAGAAAAGAGACCGGCTTATATCAATTTGCCAACTTAAATTAGATAGAAATCTACTAAAATATACAAATAATAGACTTGGACTGGATTAGGATGTTTGTCAATGCCACTCTGAATATCTGATAATTTCTAAAGTGGTACTTACATATTTAAGCTATTCTTCTCGTGCTGCTAAAGTTATTTGAGTTACTGTTTAGACCAATTTTGTAAGATTGGGAAACTATTTCGAAAGTAGCGTATTTTGAATTCTTCTCAGTTTGGATTTAGAAGTAACATAGGAACGGTTACATTAGTTGACTTGTATTTATACAGAGTGCGTATAACGTGTTGCAGCAAATGGGGTTATATCCAAACGGTTTGACATTTGGAATTGAGATTTGGTGGGATTAAATCGTAGATAATTATCCACGTTTTGATGTGTGTTTGATTTGTTGTAAGATACTGGTGTTTGTCAGAGACAGCTATTTTGAATTTTTTTAAATGGTAACCTATGTTAAGTTTAGTGTCATTCGGCAGGTAATTTATTTACAAACACAATATCAGCGTATTTATTCCAAAATAACAAATAAAATCAAAGAGTAAAACAAATACATTAAGTGAATAAACTGCTGTAAACGCCTAAAACTCGAGTTACTTAATTACAAAATATTGCAACAGGTGATCAAATTGTGGACCATGTACTTCTTGACAGTACCGGAGTCTATCAACAAAAGCTCCCAGTGCATTCTGTAGGTATGCTGGAGGAATGTTTGTGGCCGCAATTCTAATGCAAACTTCTAGCTTAGCTAATGTTGTTGGCCTATTGCGATACACAACACTTTTCAAATATCCTCAGAAGGAGAAATCCATGGGCGTCATGTCTGGAGATCTAGGAGGCCACTCAATGGAACTCCTTTGTCCAATCGATTGCGCTGGGAAATTTCGGTCTAAGAATAAAAGAATTTTATGGCCGAAATGGGCTGGAGCACCATCTCCTTGATACCATACGTCGGGGTTCAAGTATTTTGTTGATTTATTTGATTTGGTTTGATCTGTTTTATTTTTGGTACAATTTGGTTTTGTAGTAGTAAAGTACGTCACAGATGTTAACGTACGCGGCGTATAAATTCGCCACTAAATATTAAGTTGTTCTCGATATTGTGTGTGAGTTTCTAAGTTGACATGCAGATTATTAGGATGCCAGTATCTATAGTTGTGTCTGTTTACAAAACCATTTAACATTAGCATGGCGTCGTCTGGAAAAATAATGTTTTCCACAAAATTTTGATCAACTTTTATATTTTCTATAATAATATTCCATATTTATTAATTCCTTTCTTATTCTTCTATTCTTTAATCGAGTATAGTTCTTTAATAATCTAACATCTTTTACTATACCCTTTGGTTAAGTGAACATACGTACCTAAGTTGAAAAAGCCACTAATATAAACGAATGCATTGATAAGTTTTTTATTCAATGGGCGTTTGTAAGTTCTATAGCGTTGTCGACAGAATCATATTTCGCATAGCCCTCTTCATTCATTTTCAAAAAACGCTGCATGAAAGGAGCAATACGATCTTTTTTGACGGGCTTATTGGTGTTTGTAAATGTACTAACAACTACGCTTACTACAACAAAAATGCAAAAACCCATAAACGTGTACCAAAACATAGATACTCTATAAATTGGATGAGGCACAAATACTTCGTTAGTATTCAATGTGTTGTTAATATTGCTCATCTGCGTTATTCTGAAAGAACATGTGTAAAGTGCACTTACTAATGTGAATATGGTAATGTATGTATGTATGTATAACTTACGATTCATCAATGCTACGTGGACTAATACCATTACAACCATTAGTGGTTACTGGCAGAATAGGGTTGAATATCATTTTATTAAAGCGATACCATTGTGATTTCATAACTATCCAGATCATTAATAAAAATGTAATAATGCTACCGCTAAGTGCTCCCTGAACCAAAAATGTTGATATTTACAATTAATACCAAATATATAATAATAATCTGCCTACCTTTTCATTTACCATCGGGATCAACATTCCAACGGAAAATAAACCTAGTAGAGGCCCAGATGTAACGCCAGCAAAACTGAAAGTTAGTGGCCACAATCCCTCTAATTGTTCAACAATGTAGACAAGCAACATTGAAATTATGCCCATAACCACTACTAGGATCTTAAGATAACAACCAATTCGTTTTTGACTTGTATTTCTAGGTACGCAAGATGAAATGAAATCCTCGTAAACTGTAGCAGCTAAGCAATTTAGAGCAGCTGATAATGTGCTAAAAGTTTGGATATTAATATCATCAATCACTAAATCTGTTCTTCATTTTACCTTAAGGCTGCACTAAATATACCCGATACAAACAACCCTGCCAAACCTGGCATAAAGTGTGCTACTTCCATTAAAAATAATGGCAATAGTTGATCATGGCTAGCAATAACTCCGTCTTCTAATGGATCACACTCGAAATAGTTAGCAAATAGTACAAGGCCGGTAAATTGAGATAAACCTGTTAATAGTGTTATGCCAATGATAGCAATGCTGGTAGCACTGCAACAGCATTTTGATCATTTATGTTGACACACATGAACCTAAACCTAACCTACATTTTTACAGCACGATACGAAGGCAAAGCTAAGCACTTTTGGACGAAGCTCTGGCTAACATTAATGTGGTTAGCATACATAAAGAAATTGCCAATGAAAGCTGTCCAAAACGTATCTCTTATTAGGGGGTTGATGTCGAAACTGAAAATTAATTTTAAGTAGTATGAATACACTCGAGATATAGTTTAGAGTGTTACAGGTTACTAGTAAAGGTACCTAACATCAAGACGATTCCCTTCATATGATTTTCGAAAAAGTACTTCAAATCCTCCAACAGATATGATCCCAGCGATTAATACCATAATTAGAGATCCCACCATTACTATGAGTTGAAGCACATCTGTCCACACTACAGCTTTCAGGCCACCTAATGCAGTGTAAAAGATACAAACAATGCAGACTATTGGGGTTATCCAGTGAATATTGGCGCCTGTTACTAAATTGAATGTAGTACAAGTATGCTGCAATAATTATAACGCTTGTTACCTTGAGCTAGAGCAAGTGCAGGTACATAGGTAACGATTGGCAAAAAAAGTACAAGGTAAATTGTAAATAAGATCGATGCAAATATTCTGGTTTTGTTACAGAATCTCAGGCTTAAGTACTCATAAATGCTTGTTATTTGAAGGTTGTAAAATACTGGAAGGAATACGAAACTACCTGCCAGCATTACAAGTGGTATAACTAACAACGTGATAGTACACGTAATTCCATACTTATAAACGTCTGCTGGTAGTCCTACCATTATTAGGCTGGAAAGTGTGCTGAAATTGTATTATGTCAATGAATTAATGTATAGCTAACAAAGAAATCCTACACAAAAATGTACTACTTTTAATTTTAAATGAATCTAACATTACTCGAAGTTGGTATGGGTAATAAAGCACTTATTGCAACACAAAAGAAAATACCTATACCTTGTTTTTTATTAAGAAGACCAAATGATAAAATCCGCTTCACATTAGGCAAATTAAACTGACAGCTTTTTTGGCGGTAAATTTAAATGATGTGTTAGAGTCAAATGAGTTATTTACACTTGGATATTCAAATAAATTGCACACAACACATTTATAAAAAAATAAGTGCACATTAACGTTAATATGTATTTTATTATTTGCATTATATTGGTACTACATCAAATATCTTAACATACAATTTGTATTTTAGAAATTTTAAATTAATGTAAATTACGATAGGAAGAAGCTATGTATCGACAAAACCTGGTGTGACTTAATTCAACAATAATGATATTATATTTTAAGTACATAATTCTGCACTTCTTCGGCAGACGCACTCTCACTGTCCATACTAACATCACTGTCACTGGTGTCACCATTTCCAAGCGAAATAATAAACGACTCCACTACATCGTCTATTAGGAATCCATCTAACTTGCACATTTTGCCTTCTTCTTTCATTACATGTTCTACACATTTTGTCTTATGTTTCCAAGGTTACATTTGTAATTGCGGTTAACACTTCGGCTAATTTGAAGCTTTTATTTTTTGCAGCTACAGCTTATACATTGTAATATTCCTAATTCTAATCGCACCATGTAGGGATCAAACGGTATTTGTTTTTGAAGCAACTATTCTTGCATTTCTGCTTTTCGTGTTGTTGGTTTTTTTACTTTTTCTGGTACGGTAAGATGCATTATCCATTACAATAACACTATTGTCAGGCAATTTCTTTAAAATATTATTGAACCACTCCTCAAAAACATTTGCATCCATTTCATCGTGGTAATTGACTGTTTTTCTTCCTTCAAATAGTAGTAACCCATCCTCAACAAAACTGTTTTTAGAACCAATATGTAAAATAATCAAACGTCTTCCTTTACCAGTAGGATATTTGAGACCAGTGCACCATCTATAAATACCTGTCTGCGTGTTGTAACATTAACCCACACTTGTGCCTACATTCGGCAATGTTTCATCTAAATAATAGATTGTGCCTTGTTCATGTCTATATTTTGATATCAAAGATAAACTATCTTCGTCACCACAAAACAATGTCATCATGTTCGAGCAGTAAACTTTTATGATTACGTTTTAAATACCTGTAAATGCATACTCTGTATTATATCAAACTCTTAAACAATTAGTACCCACACTTACTTAAAATTCAGCATTTTCATTAATTTATACAACGTTGAATGACTCATTGGAGTTATATTTTGATCTTCCCTTATTTTCTTTTAGATTTTGTTTAACGTAGGAAATTCTCCATTATCATGTATTTAATAGTGTCGTCAAGTGTAGGTAGCATCGCCTTTTTTCCACTTCGTTTTAATGATGGTGAAATTAGTCCTTTAGCTTTATATTCATCAAGAATATGGAAAACACTTGACTTCGAAACACCTATTAATATTGTTAAATATAAATATACATATTTATAACTATTTATGTATGTTCCCTAAAGTGTTTGCAATTTGCAGAGTTGTCTGTGTTTTCTTTATTGATATTGATAATCCACTTGTACTAGGCTGTAGATCCATTTTTACCATCAAATAGTTTTAACAAAACTGATTTTCTTGTTTAATCGTAGTAGAAACACAAAAAGATAATAGAAAAATATTTAACGAAATCAGCTGTGCCTATAATATGGCGTCGCTAAAATCTAGCATATTTGGGCAGTATAAACCTGACCGTCAATAAACCAGTAAGCCTATATTTTCGCGAGCTATTTTAAATTAGGTCTTTTTAATAAAAAACAAGGTATAGTTATGCGAGAATGATGGAAGATTTCGCTAAATACTCAAAACAATAAGCGATCTCACTAGCTCAGCAGATTTGGAGGGGGCGGGCGATAATTACCGCAGGTGGAATATACCGGCCGGCGCCAGGAACTGCTGTCTCTACACTATTATTTTTATCTTAACACGAGACGTTCCAAATTCGCGTTAATGGGATCAATTATCTTAACCCACCTACAGGATGGGTTACAGGAAGCGTGTCCAGAACGATAGAGAAATGTCCGACAATTAACAACAACAGATACATATTAGCAAATAACGGTAGTAATAACAAAACAATTGAAGCAATGGTGGTACAAGTACATACCTATACACGGGAAATAGAATGACGGCGATATTATAACAAAAGAATGTCACGTATAAAAAAGTTATACATAAATTGAATCATACTACATGACATACAGCATAAAATAAACTTTACAACTTATCTTTAGCAATCAGCACCTCACTTCATCAGTTTTCCTAGCTCGAGTCTTCTTTAGTGCTAATATAAGGTTTGTTCTAATATACAGTTTGTAATAGTTTGCAGATTTATTTTAGTGTGCATGCGCAGTCAGAAATTAATTTTCAACTCTTTGCAATTTGCCTTTGTTGGAACGCTTTAAAAAACAAAAAAAATCTTTCCAATATGTACAAAATTTGAGTTCTTAAGGCGTCGTTCTAAATGATTGCCTACTAACCTCGACATTATAAACTACCAATGTAAAATGAAATAAGCTACGCATGCGTAAAATTGTTCTGACTATCAGTAAACAGTTTCCAATCGATTATTCTTTTTCTTGGAACACCAAATTTTAGTTTGCAAATTGCAATTCGGTTTGTTGGAACGGCAAAATTACTAATGCGCTGAATCCTAATAGTTTGGAACTATGTATTACCATATATAATACTAGTACATATTAATATGGTCAATGAAGTGTAGTTCCATTCGACAAATATAGAGCGGCGACACAGTCTCCTTGGACCGGTTATAGTTTTCAAGGGGAGGAGTAAGGGACGTACGGACGCAACCAACGGTCCAGATAAATAATCGCTGTTATGCCTGGTACTATTATAAACGTCTTACAAGAGCATTTAGGTTAAATGTCATTTAAAACTGTCATTTTTACATACATTTCTCCTAGTTTTAACTGCCACGTAAATCTACGGATTGTGCCTATACATTTTGTTTTACATCCAAAATTTCTCTGGGCGCACGCACCTTCTACAGTTACCTACAGTTTCTACAGTCAACTGTCGGCGGCCTCTATATTTGTCGAATGGAACTATTCTTTGCACGTATATACCTATAATTTAGATAGTATTTGGTATTACTGATAGTTTTGTATTCTTGTTGGAACAAACCTATATTTACCAAATCCCATGTTAAAGTAAAATTGTAAAATGTTTAAGATCGTCTTCATTTCAGTTTCAATTACGTTAATATTTCTAGAAATTACGCAAATAACGTCGCTCTAATGATTACTTTCATTTGCATACATTTAACATGTTGCGTTTTAGTTTTGAATATGTTTTTTCATTTACCTACCGCCGATCGTAACATATAACCCTTCTCGTTTGTTGCAAATCTCGTGCGAAATCGTATGAGATTGTAGAGAATTTCAGTATTTGTTCGAGACTATCGTTTTACTCGCCTAATTAATACTTTGTGTATTAATTTTCATTTTTTTAGTGGGTTGCACAACCTCATCATATTATTTCACCTCGTTTATTTTGTTCTAATTTTACAATATTAGTTTGTAAGAGTTTATTGGTTTACTTACATAAAGTGTAAGTGAAACGCTATTAATAGGTTAATACGAAAACACAAAAGTTTCTTTTTGCGGCACAAAACGGCACAAAATTATAGCATACTCAAAATCTCGAAATGCTGGGGTGGCGGGGATGGCATATCCCTTGCCTCCCTCCCAAAAAGAAAGTCGTATACCTCGGTTAATATGGAAGCACAAAATTTTCTTTTTACGGCACAAAACGGGACAAAATAACCACAAAAATTATAGCATACTCAAATTTTCAGCATGCGAGGGTGGCGGGTCTGGGGACATGCACCCATGTAAGTGGCTTTTTCAGGAGCAAGAAGTGTGGGAGGTACCAAAAGGTAACGGTAACTCGACGCATAAACCACGCTAGAGGCAAAAACCTTATGGCAGGGAAAGGCTGTTTTGCAGGGGGTATACATACATACGCGGACGTCGAGCTTTTTTTGTTGTATACTTGGAATCTGCAATTGCAAAGTACATGTTAGAATCATGACCTTTGGACTGAAATAACACAAAATTACATTTATTTAATAAAGAAAACAAAATTTGACTAGGGCGAACTCTAATATTCAATTACCGATAAGTAAATAAGTTGCTTTTAAATTTCGAGGTAATATTTGTAAAACATGAAAAATATAATATTAATGACATTAAACATGTATGAGTCAGGTGTGGTAACGTTCTAAATATGTTTGCAATAAACGAAAACGACAGGGTAGCGTTATGACAATTCATAATTCAGAAAGAAGTATCCAAACGATTTTCGTAGTAGTACCTACCTATCATCTGAAATAATCTTTAAAAAGAAAAATAAAGTCAATTCTATCCTGGAAGATGGTGTAATATTATAAGAACATTAAATTGCACACTTCAGCTGAATACATGGGAGGTGACAACTAGAAGACATGCATGCGTCATTTTATTGACAACGTACGCCAAATGCAAGAAAGAAGGCCTATTTTCGATATCTCTTATAGTTTATGTTCTGAGTTGAGAGTACTACTGTTTACATCTTGTTGATGCACAATTGAGTAACCGAGAATGCTACTCTTACAATAGCTTGGTAGAACTTCAGAGTTTTATTTAAATCGGTGAGAGTCAATTACCTATGATATTTTCATATTTGTACCGGCGAATAGTGTGATGAAAATAAGTGCTGGAGATATTAACATAATGGAAACAGTATTATTACTTTGATTCGCATTATTAAATGCGCTTTGGAGAATATTTTCGTATATAAGAATTTGCAATAATGCTCAATGGAGTTTTCTAGCGGACACATATTAGTGAGTTGGTAAGGAAAGTAAATTAAAATGGTATTTATATGTTGAATGAAGTTCCACAGATTTCTGACATCAAATTTGCAGGTCGAATACACCCAGAACTTTATTCGGAGTATCAGCGTTAAATGTTGAAGAATAACATCGGATGTTGGACACTCTAATGCTATATCTTATAATAAGCAGTTTTGTAGCTACTTCATTCATGCTCTCACGGTAACAAAAGTATACATACATATATCTAAATATACAAAAATCTTTTAATAAGTATTATGTTACCTTGAGATTAAAGACAAAGATATTGGTATTATACCCATTCGTTTGTCCCCTAATAGGTAAGCAGTTCCAGTCCGTTGTTTATTGATGAATCCAAAGTAAACTCCAATTAATGCACTTATTATCAGCATGGAAATGAACATGAAATAGTCCAAGAAGCTGAATTGATATATCTTCATTCTGAAAGTACTTCTAATGATGAAGTGCTGATTGAAGCCTTCTTTTGGAAAATTTACGTAAACTGGCTGTTTAATGTTGTATGCCTTTGTTACTAAATAGGCACTGACTACTGGCATTGACGAATCGTGTCTATTAAATAGATACATATAAGCCAACTGCGTAATTTATAGTCAACGATGACGTATTTATGTGCATAGAAATAATTTGTTTGCTTGCTGTTATTTTACGTTGAGATGTACGGCTTCATGCTAGCTGTCATATATTGCATCTAGGCATTCTTTTATCTGTAACTGAATGTTAGTAATTTTACGCTACATGTTTGCTGCAATTTTAGGAATTTGATATATAACGTTCGCTACCACAGTAAACAGCATGCTTGCCTTATTATGTAATATTCAGGATTGCAATGTTAAATGATAACGATTTATTTTAGTAGTATAGCATTCATGCAATCAAGTCAATCATTTGTTTCATTTAATGTATCTACGGATAATGTATTTTGAGAAAGGTTTAAAACATTCAATGTGGTTTAATAAAGATTACTGAATATACTAGGTAATTGTTCAACGAATATCCAATAGATTATTTAATAGCTAATTACTTTTTAAAATGTTTTTTTTTAATTTGAAAAACTTAATTTGGAGTTGTTCTAATCACTCTGATCGTTTGCAAAATTGAATACATTATTTATTAGAAGAGGCCATTCGCGGGACTATATGTTGTACATAGTTTTACGATAACACGATAATTTCAAAAATCAGTGTTTTGAGTGCTTAGAGCAGTGTATGGCCCATATACGCAATACATTTAATACGTGGAATCGTCAATTATCCTAATTTTTACTTTTGATAATAAGCGGTAGTTGAGAATGTATGGGAAAACGATTTTTGAAGTTGGTCAAACTTTTGCACTGTCATAGTTTCTTTAAAGCTAGTCGTTGAGCTCTTGAAAAGTTTGAACAACATGCACGGTTTTCGATTAAAATTTTGTTCAGGAATGAAGGTTATTATTGGTGTAATATTTAGGAGTTGCCACTACATCCAGGCGTACCAATTGCTTTGGTCTATATTTCTTCAAAAATAAACTTCTCGATTTCTACAGCATTTTTTCAAACAAGACGATGCTACTTTCTGCACAGCTCATTAAAGCATTCTATTCTTTGTAATATTTCGTGTAATCTTGGTTATGTTTGTAATTTACTTGCAATTGGTTGATGCGCCGTAATGCCAAACGCTAAATACATAAATTAACTTTCACTAAATTCCTAAAGAATGTCACAAAAGTACCACAAAACTAGGTGTCGTTACAAAAATGCAATCTCGAGGAAATAGATTCTTAAAAAAAAAAAAAATAGGAACGATCTGCCCGAGAATATTTCGATTATTTTAGATTTTGGGGACTTGTTCCATAATTTAGGAACGCGGTGTAGAATATTTAGGTACATCTTTTAGGCTGTAGGCAGCAGTATAGACGATGAACTAGAAATGAAAGTAACAAAATAATTAAAATTATTTTTCATCTTTTATTTACAAGTTTTAAAGCATTATCGATAGTATCGTATTCCGGAGGACCATCTTCTTCGATCTTCAAGAAGCGCCGCACTAAAGGCGCAATACAATCCTTTTTCAATGGTTTATTGGATTTTGTAAACATACTAACCAAAATGCTTACAAAAAATACAATTAATAAACCTATGAGTGTGTACCAGAAAATTGACACTCTGTATATTGGGTGTGGCACTTCGGTTGCCGCTGTCACTACAGTTGTATTGCTTAATATCTTGGCACTTTCCATTATACTAAAATATGAGATATTAGTAAAACAGCATAAGAGTGTTAAATCGCAGTTTACGTTGCATTGATGTTACTAGTTATTGTTGAGTTGCAGCCATCTGTACTTACTGGTAAAATCGGGTAGGTAATAATTTTATTGAAATTGTACCATTGGGTTTTCATAACTATCCAGAACATGATCACCAAGGACGTAACACCACCAGATAATGCTCCCTAAAATACTTCAACATATAAAACTGACATTGAGCCTACAGTAGTTACTACAACCTTTTCATTTACCATGGGTATTAACATACCAACAGAAAATAAACCTAAAAGGGGTCCAGCTGTAACTCCAACAAAACTAACGGTCAGCGTTAGCAAGCTGCCTAGTTTCTCTACTATGTAAACACATAACGTGGAAAATACTCCTATACCAACTACAAGTAATTTAAGATAAAGACTGACTCTTTCTTGAGATGTACTTTTGGATACGAAAGGAGAAATAAAATCTTCATAAACTGTAGCAGCCAGGCAATTTAGTGCAGCAGACAATGTGCTACAATTATTATTAATCAGGGAAAGAATTACATATATAAGTTTATTGCCAAAGTATTCTACCTTAACGCTGCGCTAAATATCCCGGATATGAATAATCCTGCCAAACCGGGAATAAAATTAGCTTCCTCCATGACAAATATCGGAACCAATTGATCATGGTTAGTTATGCTTCCCCTTTGTAAAGGATCACATTTATAATATTTAGCAAACATTACAAGTCCAGTAAACATACTAGATGCCATTATTGTCATAATGCCAACGATAGCAAGACCAAGAGCTCTGCGATGAAGATTTTGTTTACTGTTGTTCATTTATTTTACTAAGTACTTACATTTTAACTGCACGAAATGATGGTAAAGCGAGACATTTTTGTACAAAACTCTGGTTAATATCGAAATGGTTGACAAACATAAAAAAATTTGCTAACGTTCCTGTCCAAAACGTATCTCTTGTTAAAGGATTAAGATCGAAACTGCAATAGATTGGTACCAAAATATGTATATAATATTTAGTTTAAAAACAGCTTACGTTATATCAAGACGTCGTCCTGCATAATTTTTTTCGAAGATGACCCCGAACCCACCTACAGAGTTAATTCCAATGACCAATACCACAAGCAAAGATCCTACCATTACTACAAATTGAAGTGCATCTGTCCACACTACAGCTTTCAACCCACCCAATGTTGTGTAGAAAATGCAAACACTGCATACTATTGGAGTTATTAGGTGAGTATTAAATCCAGTTGCTAAACAAAGCGTAAATGTATTCGATGGTAATATAATATGAATAAAAGTTTACCTTGAGCTAATGCCAATGCAGGTATGTAAATAACAATTGGCAAAAACAGCAAGAGCTGGATGGTGAATAGCACTGACGCAAATATTCGGTTTTTTTTATCGAATCTAAGACTTAAATACTCGTAGGTGCTAGTTATTTGGAGGTTGTAAAATACCGGAATGTAGATTGTAGCACCAACTAAGATTACTAGTGGGAAAATCAAAAGCGCTAACATGTATGTAACTCCATATCTGTAGATATCTGCTGGTACTCCTAATACTGCTAGTCCAGAAAGTGAACTGCAAAAGAAGAAAAAATAATATATATATATTAAGTTTTTGGATTGATTTTGTTGCCATATATGTAGTTTCGTTTGTCAAGTTGAATTTAGTATTTTTATTGCATTTACAATGACAGTTGCGTTGTTAAAAAACTACTGTTTTCTTTAGCGCTTTTTTTAGTAAAGAGTTTGAGTAAAGATTTTTCTTGCATTTTTAGCCGAAATGTTATGTTAATACGATGTTATTGAGAATACCAAGATTGGTACCAATTATTAGAATTTTTATTTTAAAAATGTTCAGAGTATTTACAATAATGCACTTAACGATTCTCTCCTTTAATAGCTTAAAGGTGTTCAACCAGCTGTCTTTAGAGATACTATCAAAAAATCACTTAACGGCACTTCTGACTGGAACTTTTCTATCTCAAACGTTTTTTAGCTCAAAATATAGCCAGAAGTCACATATCGCCAAATCCGGTGAGTCAGGAGGATGCTTTATAATTTTAATTTTGTTTTTTGCTAAATACTGAACAGTTGTCCTTGCTTCCTAGGACGACGCGATATCACTATGTAACATGATTACCTTTCTTGGCACTTTGTGGAACGCAGTAGGCAAATAATTTTTAACATACCATTTAGCGGTAACTGCCTTCTGATCTAATTAAATTACAAATTACAGAATGTTTAACTTTTCATAAGAATACTATCTTTGTTGTTAAATATAAGATAAATTGTAGGACTTTTCAATAAAAAAGGTATTTTACTAATTCTTGGAACTGTAGGCGATTGGCGATGCGTTGAACTCTACTGTTTGGCAGTTTACTCTGGGAAAAGATTCTGAGTATACGCACTAGTGCATTTTTAACGGTGTTTTAAATTATGTAGTACGATAATTTTGTGTTAATTCCAGATGTCTACAAATAATAAAGGTATGTACTCCTAATATAGGTGTATCAGTTTGAAATTTTGTTTATTATATTTTTGATTGTTATATGATCAAAAAACTAAATTTACTTAGCTTGTAATGGTTTCGCCGACATGCCAAATGTAAAGCTTAGGTGGAGCTATATTTTGTTTTTCGCGGAGTTGGGTTCTCATTTCAGAATTAATTAGTGACTTGAAGTTTATAAAATAAATTTAGCTGCAATTATTTGCAATTATACTTACTACAGATGTTTTAGTACAGCGTTGCGAATAGTTTTATGTCTTTGCAGAACGTAAGAAACTGCAATTATATTTTGCTAGGAGTTTCTTTTTGAGAAGAGCTAATGCAGTAGTAAATATCTAGTTTTTTTATAAATCTTATATATTTTATAAAGGTTTGAATTTATATTTTTTTGATATCATTAAACAAAGTTTCTGTTGTTATAGGCGTGCTTTCATATAATGTAAGAAGGCTAGATTTGTTTTACATCTGGCATCAAAATGACGGAAGAGATGCTTCTCGGAAAAACCAACACGTTTTAAATGAAATTTTAACAGGATTAGATAAAGAAAATGTTGCTGATAATTATATCCAAAAAGTACAAAAAGCAGTTTATGTTTTGCTGTGATTTCTCGAAGCGATGGCAAAACAGTAGTCGGTCCAAGAAATATTTTTTAACAAAACAAACTGGCTGGAAACTGGCTGAAGCAAAATTTCCTATTACCAACTATTGAAAGCAATAGTGAAGGCCAAGATATGTCATCTACATCCACTGGTGCCGGACGACCACGAAGAGCATTCGAATTAAGCAGCGAAAGGTCTAAACAAAGAAAGGGGGTAGAAATTAAGAAACAATTTGAAACGAAACAAATTATTCACGCAGCCCAGATGAGTTTAAAAGCTTCTGGAGAAACCAATGCTGCTTCTATAATGAAGGAGGTTTTGCAAACAACACCAACGCGTGCATCCAAAATTAGACAGGCTTTGATGCAAATAATGATAGATGAGATAGATCAGATGGTAGTGGAACATCAAGTGGTGGCAACACTGCACGTCGATTTTTCGAAGAATATCAAAAATCTGCAAAAATTACAGGCGTAGATGAAAAACCAACTAATTTATCGATTTTGGATAATTCTACCAACTCTTGCCTCTGGATATGAAATTAATATAATATTATTCAAAACTTATTGCCAAAAGACTGTGGAATTGCACTTAAAATATTACACTTGATTTCCTATGCCAGTTTCGATAAAATACCTACTATTTCATGGTTCGGCAATTATATCGACTGCATTGGTGTCTATAGGCCGATTATCGGAGGAGGCACAGGAAGCCAGAAATAGGGATTTAAAAATGTCATACAACAACAATATCAAGAACAGCTACCAATGAAGATTTGTGAAATAATTTATTAATTTCATCGGACCCACATATTTCCAGTATAAAAACACCAAAAAGAACGCGGAAACTATTATCGCATCACGTTTTAGAACTTTTGTCACAACCAAAAATATCTGCACAATCTTCAGACATCAGTAGTACTTGTACTACCTCTAATATGACCATCCTAATAATGACGAACTTTCAGTCATATGCACCAATTTTATACTGATTCTAGTCAATAAAGATCAAATTTGTATAGTTGTCGTCTGACTTATGTACTATGCTGGACAGCTTAAAACGAACGCTTAGGAAGACGGGTGAACCTTACGCACACCGAGGGTGAATCTAGTCGGGGACAAATGGCTTAGCTACACAGGTAAGCAGATTTACGGGCCCGCTTCCCCTCGGAGACTTGCCTGCACGATGTACGTAAGGCTTACTTTCATTTCTCTGCGTTCGTGTTAAGCTGTCCAGCATAGTACCTATTATTGACTAATTCAGAACAATGTACTACTTTTCTTTACTTTAAAAATCAACTTTGAATTTCGGCCGTTTTTAAAGCATGCTGGCATCGTAGGGGTTTCCTTATCTTTATGTATACAGGCTTTCGTGGCGAGTGGAAATATAAAAAACCGTATTGGTGGCAAGTTCTAACAACACAATAAACACACATTCTGCATTTTGTAAATCTATAAGATGAGGGAGTTTCAAATGTTAATAATCGTGCAATATTGATCCCACTTTCGAGGATCCGATTTTCAACTTTCCTTACACTATACACGCTCAAGCTTTCTTGAAATCATAGTAAATCACTATCCGAAAATGCTCTTGTAATAATTCCATTTTTTCGATAACAAAAGCTTATTCTATGGAGTATTTCTCATACACTATTCAACCGGATTGCTCAAAATGCAATTGAAAATTACAATATAATGCAAAATTTGTATTGCAGGGGTAGCTAGATTTTTCAATTCTCAATAATTGCAGTTTATTCCTCGTAGTTGTTTGTAGAATAGTGTTGTTGTAATTTAACTATACAAGAAAGAGTGTACATAAAACTGTTAGTAAAAATTGGCTTCAAAATATATAAATCAGTTTGCTTCGACCCCTCAAAAAATTGCTTGCAGTGCTAAATTAAATTGATGGATTTAGACCATGTGGGTTATGTCTGTTTAATGTCAATAGCGTGAATCACATCAAATGTATTGAAACTACTAGTATAAATTAACAAATGAAGACACGCAGTTTGTATATAAACTAAAAACAATAAATTAATACGCATAAGTAATTGTTGAATGTAGAAAAGTTGAAGCTAAACTCGGCTGAGAATCCGAAAAAGCAGGACAAAAGGAAAATAAAACGAGAGACAAAACCTATTTCCAAAACGAAACAACAAACTTGACGAAAGTAAGAAAAATTTTGAAATTTAATGGTGAAGAGAGTGTTATGTAGAAACAATAGTGAAAACAATATTGACAAAAAATTATGTCGAAAAACAGAATAATGCATTATTGTAATCACTTTTTGTTAAAAGTTGAGTTTTCATAGTTGTAAATTGGCACTGAATGAACTAGGTGACAACAATTAACGACTTTTTGTTACTGAATTTATAAAATCTAGTAAAGTAAGAAAGTTATGCACCATTTAATTTTAATTGATGGAATTCTTTTCTTGCGAGTTCACGCAAGAAACCTTTAGTGAATGTTGTTTATGTGTATTTAACTACAACCTAATGCGCATAGATATACGTAAGCACATACTTAAGTATTATTTTGTATTACGAAGTATGATAATTATATAGCCAGGCAGTAACGATGTAGCAATTGATTTGGGGGACATTGGATTGTTTTACAATATATTTGCATTATGTTTACTAAAACCTGACTCTCCTACATCAACAGATGCTTTATTGTAACATGTTATTCCACCCAACCGAATGTATACAAAGCGAATGAAATCAGCACATAAGCACATATGTACTGAAAGTATGTAGTTGTTTGATATGTTGAAAAGTCCAACAAGCTCCACTTTACAAATTGGCTCACATTGGTGATGTTAAGGTGTTTCTTAAAAGTTTCAATTGCTTTTACTGGCAGTAGGTTTGCAGATTCTGTGCTCTTTTAGTAATATTTTCGTAGTTTCCAGTATAACTTTCTGTTGTTGGAGAGCAATAAGTTGAACTGTTTTTTTATGGTAGCTCATTAAGACTATTACTTGTGTGTTTAGTTGTTTGCTGGCTACTATCGCATTTGCTAGTTTAGCTTGAAAATGATTCGTAAACTATACTACAGTAAAACCTGTGTTAACGGCCACCTGTATATATCGACCACCTGTGATAACGGCTAACTTTAACATTGCAAAAATCTACAATACGAGTATTTCCATATATACAAACCTTGCAATAACGGCCGCCTTTACAAAGCGGCCACGGCCAGACGATCCCAATATTTTATGGCATAAAAGCAATAAAATTTACCTCTCAATAACGGTCGTCCTCCGTATCGAAAATTTTAAAACTTTAAAAGGTATTTGTTGTTCAGTCTAAAGAAAGTGACAGAATTTACTTGTAAGGGTTTATTGTTAGATATAATGAACCACGATAGAATTATGTTACAACAGCAGCTGATAGTAGCAGTTTCCGAAAACGTCTGTTCATTCGATCAGTTTAAGTTTATCGTTGTGTTCGTGAAGTGTTGGAGTATGTCGCTAAAAAGAAAACGTTCGTCAGTGAAAGACAAAATTGATATTATCGAGGAGAGTGACAAGTATAATTTAAGTTTGCGGAAGTTAGCCGAAAAATTCGGATTTGGAAAAACTCAAATTAACGATATTCTAAAAAACATAAGTGATATTGAACTCTAGATCACTATCACCCACAGGACACCAAACACTTGACTCAAGTGTTTGGTGTCCTGTGGGTGATAGTGATCTAGAGTTCTACTTCGGCACCAAGAGATCCAGTGAATATTTGTGTATAAGTGATATTAAGAAGTGTATGAAGGAGCTATTAATTTGAATCAGAAACGGAAATTCCCTAAAACGGGTGGAGTAGTAGTAGATCAAGTTTTGTATAAGTAGTTCTGCATGGCTAGAAATAAAAACGTCCCATATCTGGATCATTGATAAACAAAAGGCGCTAGAGACAGCAAGAAATTTAAACATCGAGAATTTGGCTGCTTCAAATGGTTGGTTGGAATGTTTCTGTCGAAGGCACAATATCACTTTCAAATAATTTGTGGTGAGTCCGCTGGTGTAAATTGTGTAAAAGACTTGAATGACATCAGATCTTATGTATTCTGTATTCTCTATTTTAAGTTTAACTAAAATCATTTAAAATAATGTCCAAATGAATTTTATTTCTAAAAGACAAATAATAGCTATCATGTGGAAATATTTGCTTAGAATTTGGCGTGAGTAATATCCATCCCCTGTCTTCTGCGGCCACCTTTGAATAACTGCCAACAATTTTGATTTTTTTAGTGGCTGCTAGTCACAGGTTTTACTGTACTTTGATTGTGATTTAAGTGCTCCAATGCGCTAATCATGCACATTGGAAATTGTAGTTGACGACGCACATAAAAAAAGAACATACCTGGAAACTAAAGACATCGATATTGGTAGTATTCCCATTTGTTTATTGCCTAATAAGTAATCGGCTGCAGTCTTTTGTTTTTTAATAATTCCATAGTAAACGCCAACTAGGGCACTCAACAATAACATAAGAATAAACAGGAAATAATCCAACCAGCTGAATTGATGTACGACCATTGTCACGGTAATAGTACAACTAACTACGGCTAAATTATTATTTTCTTCTTATAATTTCGTGAACCATTTGCTAATATAAAAGGGATTATCTTTATATTTTAATGATCTTCACAAGTTTACCAGTAATCGTATGCCCCACTGTTAATGATGACAATACGATATCATGTAGTGGTTGTTGAAAGATTAACATCTCAATGGCATTGCATAGAATAGCATTATTACGGTATTTTTTTGGGTTATAAAAGTTAAAATTACTCGTTTGATTGTTTGCTTATTAATATGGTAGTAAAATAATTTGGAGTATCAAGGCGATTAAGAGAAAAGTTGGTGATACACTTATTTGGTTCATATTTTGCTTTTTTTATGAACTACTGTTGTTAAATGTTATTGTTAAATTTCTTCGTAAATAAAAGTAAAAGTGTTGTAACACCATTAAGGACATTTGAAACTAAAGTATTTTTACACATAATTTGCCAATATTTCTTTGATATTCAAAATATTATGAAAGATAATGATATTTCAAGAGGTTAGTTATGCTATGTATATTAGTCGAATGAGAGTGTTTATGCGGCGGGGTCCATTATATTAAATAGAGTCCCAAAGACACAGTACTTAATCGTTCGATAAAGTTACATCCTTATTCAATGTTTCTCGAGAGTGCTAGTATTTCCGAAGTTTGTGCTGTTATTGTCGCAGTATCAAAAAAGATGTCGGGGATTGATAGCGTTCCATGTAATATGTTGGATCATGTGGTGGAATTCATTGCTTATCCTCTAACTCAACTAGTCCCAGATCCATAGGGATCTGGGACTATGGACCATGGACTAGGGATGAATATGCCTTGGCACTGGCCAGAAAAACCCTCGACAGGGCCTCTCGGTCGGAGAACCCACTTATTGAACATCTTGGGGAGTTGGACCCGGACAGGCCCCCACCACGAGTCAACATAAGAAGGATTCTTCACGAGGACTAGCAAATCCTGGCTAGATGAGCCCACCCTGTGAGACCCGGAACCCCACTTACCCACTCGCAGCGGCACTAGACCGCGAATACTATAAGAGACTAGAAGGTTAAAGGACCAAATGGCCCAACCTTGGCTTAAAACGGAGACCTTGGACTCACCTAGTGAATCAGTCATTCTCTCATGGTAAATTTCGTTCTAAATTAGAAATGGCAAAAGTCATTCCAATTTTTAAAAGGGCCGATAGAAATAATATATCGAATTATAGATCTGTGTCTTTATTATCTGCTTTTAGTATTTGGATATAAAAATATATAAAAAACAAATTCATTTTTTAATGCATCTTTAATATTGAATTGTAGCCAGTTTGGTTGCCGCAGGGTGTCCGCGATATACAAAGCATGCTTTTAAGGGATGATAGCTACAACGATTTAGAAACAAAAACATATAATACACCTTGGGTCTATCTGTAAGCCTAAACGAGAAAAAAAATTATTTCTCATGTCACAAACTTCGACGCATACTGTACACCGGCAGCCGATCAGTGCAGGATTTAATCTTATATATTTTATAAAAGTTTGAATTTAAATTTGATATTACTAGACAAAGTTTCTGTTGTTATAGGTGTGCTTTCGTATAATGTAAGAAGGCGAGATTTGTTTTACATCTGGCATCAAAATGACGGAAGAGATGCTTCTCAGAAAAACCAACGCGTTTTAAATGAAATTTTAACAGGATTAGATAAGGAAATGTTGCTGATAATTATATCCAAAAAGTACAGAAAGCAGTCCATATGTTGTGCTGTGATTTGTCGAAGCGATGGCAAAATAGTAGTCGGTCCAAAAAATTTTTTTAACAAAACATCGAAACTGACTGAAGCAAAATTTCCTATTAACAAATATAGAAAGCAATAGTGAAGGTCAAGATATGCCATCTAGATCCACTGGTGCCGGACGACCACGAATAGCATTCGAATTAAGCAGCAAGGTCTAAACGAAGAAAGGGGGCAGAAATTAAGAAACAATTTGAAACTAAACAAATTATTCACGCAGCCCAGATGAGTTTAAAAGCTTCTGGAGAAACCAATGCTGCTTCTATAATGAAGGAGGTTTTGCAAACAACACCAACGCGTGCATCTAAAATTAGACAGGCTTTGACGCAAATAATGATAGATGAGCCTAAATCAGACGATAGTGGAACATCAAATGATGGCAACACTGCACGTCGATTTTTCGAAGAATATCAATAACCTGCAAAAATTACAGACGTAGATGAAAAACTAATTTATCGATTTTGGGTAATTCTACCAACTCTTGCCTCTGGATATGAAATTAATATAATATTATTCGAAACTTATTGCCAAAAGACTGTAGAATTGCACTTAAGATATTACACTTGATTTCCTATGCCAGTGAGTGTCCAGAAAATACTTTTTCATGGTTCGGCAATTATATCGACTGCATTGGTGCCTATAGGCCAATTATCAGAGGAGGCACAGGAAGCCAGAAATAAGGATTTAAAAATGCCATACAAGAAAAACATCAAGAATAGCTACCAATTAG
This sequence comes from Popillia japonica, assembly GCA_004785975.1. Taxonomy (NCBI): domain Eukaryota; kingdom Metazoa; phylum Arthropoda; class Insecta; order Coleoptera; family Scarabaeidae; genus Popillia; species Popillia japonica. Next base: position 53,946 of record SMLS01069712.1, read on the forward strand.
GGTTGTTGAATAATTTATTAATTTCATCGGACCCACATATTTCCAGTATAAAAACACCAAAAAGAAGGCGGAAACAATTATCGCATGACGTTTTAGAACTTTTGTCACAACCAGAAATATCTGCACAAACTTCAGACATCAGTTCCTGTACTTCCTCTGATATTAACCACAGATGGCGAGGAGTGTTAATTAAAGATGTACCATCCTAATAATGACGAGTCATATGCAACCATTTATACTGATTTTAGTCAATAAAGATCAAATTTGTATAGTTGTCGTTTTACTTATGTACATACCTATTATTGAAAACAGTGTACTACTTTTCTTTAGTTTAAAAATCAACTTTGAATTTAGGCCGTTGTTAAACCATTCTGACCCACTGTGCAATGGTCTGATATTAAGTGGATCTAAATCTTTGCTTCTGTGTTTTGATCCTTTCAAAAGGATTGCTGATGTATCTCCTTTAATTAAGCTTAATGGTCAATCTTTGCCTTTGTCTACTAATGCAAAGTTTTTGGGCCGTAGCATTGATAATGAATTGTCGTTGTACAATCATATTTCCCAGTTGTGTAACAAATTCAATCGTTCAAAATACGTAATTGGTCGATTATTGGCTTGCTCTGGCTTTGATGCTACAATTGGCATTCACATACATATTCGATATGGTTTAATATTCTGGGGTCATTTTCCTGCAGCCAGCACAGTATTTGTTGTTCAGACAAGGATATTGCGAATTATATTTCGACTGATTGTGTGTAAGAGTCTTGTAGACCTATATTTATTAATAATTGTTTATTGCCTCTTCCGCTATTGTTTATTTATGAGTGTTTTTTGTTTACATTTAAAAACAGAGATGGATTCGTTCTTAACCACCACATTAATAAAAATTATACTACTTGTTACTGCGATGATATTAGTGTTCCGTCTCATATACATACGTTCATCTCTCTTAGACTCCTGCAATATTTAAAATGCGTTTGAAGGACTATTTAACTCAAATTTGCCATTACATTGCTAGAGAATAGGTATCTACAATAATTGTTTCATGTGTTGTTCTGTTATGGGTCCTGTACCATCCAGAGTATATTTTTGTAGTTTTTTATATATATATATATATTTTTTTTTTCATTGTGAGTGCATTTGTACAGTTTTAATTGTGTTTTATTTATTTAGCTGACAATGTTCTTTTGTAAAAATTAACGACAATAAATATTATTATTATTATTAATTAGCTAAACATAGGTTCCTTTCTGTATATTCTTTCATTGACAAAAAACACAATTAAGACAATTTCTTATAATTGGCTCATTAGAAGTGACTTTCAGAAAATATGGATTCACTTACTACAGACTAATAGATATTACTAATGCATGTGAAATAATAATCCTCAATCAGCGCTCCACTTAATAGTATTTGATAACTAAAACAACGATTTTTTAAACATACTTTATTAACTTTTACTTAACATCTCTATAGCCTTCTCCGTTGTATGGTATTTCGTAAATTCGCCATCGTCTACCAAAGACCTTACTATAGGTGATAAACATTTTTTATTCAGTGGCTTATCGCGCTCCGTAAAATGGCTAACTATCACACTCACAATTATTGCAGTCGATCCACCTATCATTATATAATAGAAGAATGATATCCTGAATAGAAAAAAAGGTTGTTCTAGTTTCTCGACGCCAGCTAGGGAATGGGCAATCGCAGCAGTTCTGTAAATATATTAGAAAAAAATTAAATGTTGTTACTTATTTATTAATGGATCTTACGTTTCATTAAACAAGCCTGTAATTGTGGTGTTGCAAGCATCTGTTGATACAGGTAACGGTACATACTTGAAAGTTCCTCTAAATTTATGTACTTGACCACCAATGATGATTACAGATGTAACTATAACAGATACAATCCCACCCCATAAGGCGCCCTAATGTAAAAAAGAAATAACTTTTTGTTTGAATTACTTTTGTCGATCTTACTGTAGTGTGAACGGTAGGTATTAACATTCCAGCTGTAAATAATCCAAACAGTGGACCTCCACTTACTGCAGACACACTTAAAGTTAACGGTAACAAGCTTCCTGATCTTTCTACTAAGAACACCAACATTGTACATATAACTCCAAGGGTCACAACTAAGATTTTGAGATGCCGGCTAACTGCTATTTCAGATGTATCTTTAGGTAAAAACCCAGAAATCAAATCTTTGTGTATGATACCTGCCATGCAATTTAGCGACGCTGACAAGGCACTAAAAATGACAGTAGTTATATACTTATTTGCTTAGATTGTAAGCTTAAGATCAATTGTATTAATCCCTTTCTTTAGACTTATTGACATGCTTATAATGTTATTCTGATATATATATAGTAAGTCGATTACCTTAACGATGCGCTAAAAATTCCAGATATAAATAGTCCAGGAAGACCTGGAATGAAATTGGCAACTTCAACGACATACATTGGTAGCAATTGATCGTATGTGCGGATAAATTTCATCTGTAGAGGATCACACCCATAGTAATGAGCGAATATGACCAGACCAGAAAATCCACTTAAGAATGTAATTATGGTTATACCAATTGTGGCCAAGACAAGAGTACTGAAAATAGTATGATAAGTGTGTATTAGATACAAACTGAAATACTTACAGCCTTATCGAACGAAAATCAGATAAACTCAAGCATTTTTGGACAAATCCTTGATTTAGTCCCATGTGATTTAAAGCAGCAAACGATGAGCCAATGGCGACTGCCCAAAAAGTATCTCTTCTCGTTATTGACATTTCAAAGCTAGGTTATGCAAAGTTTGTTAAAATAACGAAAGTGAGGATACCGTGTTTGTTACCTGATATTCATACGTTGGCCAGCAGCAAATTTTTCCAGAACATTACTAACGCCACCGCTACTGATAGTACCTATAAATACTACTAATACTAGCGATCCGAACATTATAACAAATTGAAGTGCATCTGACCAAACTGCAGCTTTAATGCCTCCTAGGGTTGTGTAGAAAATGCAAACACTACACACTAATGGTGTTAAATAATGAACAGAGACGTCGGATACTGAAACAATTTATCTGTACAGACAAAACAATGCCTACTCTTGTTAATATTTTACCTTGCGAAAATGCTAATGCTGGTACGTAAATAATAATCGGCAGTAGTAGTATCATGTGTATAATATACATGATTGAAGCAAAAACTCTTATTTTGTTGTTGTAGCGAATTTTAAAGTACTCATATATGCTAGTGACTTCTAGATCATAAAATACAGGGATGTATATGTAATAAGCTATAGCTATAACGATTATATGCATTGGAGATGTAAGGAGCAAGCTGATGCCATGTCTGTAGATATCGGCGGGAAATGACAGCAGCGCTAGTCCTGATAATGTACTGAAATTAATAAGTGTTAGTGTATTAGTTACCTTAGTCTAACGAACAACTATACATAAATTTTGGAAATGCTTTTTAGATTTAGTAAAGTCATTTACACTTGGATGCCCGAAAAACCTAAGTGAAAAATGATGATTTCAACAGGTTTACAAAGAAAATATACAAAAACCTGCATTGCTTTACAACGCTTTTATACAGGGTGACCCCGAATAAATTTCAGTTTCGAAAGGATTAAAACTAAATAGTGTAAGAATCAATTCTATTCATAAAGGGCGCATATGCAGATTTTATTATTTAAATAAAATGTGTTCCCAATGTCGACCATCTAGCCCATAGCACTCCAGCAATCTGGTACGTAAATTTTCCCGTCGACACATCTCAAGTGGAATGTTACTAATAGTATCCTGTATGTGGTTCTTTAACTGGTTTGTATTGGCCGGTGGATCAGTGTAGACGACACTCTTTAAATATCCCTAAAAAACATCTAGTGGCGTGCAGTCTGGGATTCTTTAGGGGTAGCGGATGTCACAATATGATAGTGCAAAATAATTACAATATTTGCAAAAGAGCTAGTTTTCCGTGAGCTTGCTTCACACAAATAGCATGGATCTCTTTAAAAAAGTTACAAAAAAATACTGTTTTTCTTTCAATATGTGACGAATTTAAGAATACATTTTATTGCAGAAACAGAACTTTTGTAAATGTTGGATGATTCAAACTTTATTAGTACTTAATATTGTATTGGGAGTAGCAATTCATATATATGCAATTGAGGATTTAATATGCCTTCATATCTAAATATCATAGCCATCCCCCTAGCCTGTCAATTATTTATAGTTTATAGCTCTGTTTGAAGGAAATAGTCTGTGTCGTGATTTTGTAATTCTTTAGTTTAATTTTAAATAGTTTCTTGCTCAGATTTTCGTAAACATTATAGATATTTGTTTTGCCATTTTTGAAGCATAACATCGTGCAATTAAAACCTCAATTAACTATAAATTAATATTAAAAATACCTTGATATTAAAGACATTGAAATAGGTACAATGGCCATTTGTTTACCACCTAATAGGTAATCTGTAGCAGTCTGTTGTTTCTTGTATATCCCATGATATATTCCCATACCAGTACTGATCAATAGCATGAGTAGGAAAAAGAAATAGTCGATCCAACCAAATTTTTCATTCATATTGGTTTATTGGTCGCACCACACAACGAATAAGCGTTACAGATAAAGTGAAGTAAATTATACACTTCTTGGTAGGCGATTGAAATTATTCATAACAAAGAGGTTTTGCAACTATGCTTTATAATGACTCTACTGATTAAATAATTTTAGACTATTCATTTTTAAATTAAAATAACAGCTATAAATTGCATATGATATGGCAACGTCATTATTTATATTTATGTTGCGGTATAATAGTTAGTATTTCACTCATATGTGTATTTGGCAAGTAAATCTTTATTTATAACCACTGTTTGTGAACTGTACGCATATAAGTTAGTCTGCAAGTAAAACTATAACCTGATGATATAATCTAAGAATAAAAAAAAACCAGAATTAAAGATATTCCTGATCTTGCTTGAAACCCTAATAGTTAACGTTCTGGTTAACAATGAAATAGACCTTAGACAGAATTAGTTGTTTTTTTATGCAATCTGTATATGAATAAGCATCGCCTTAAATATTGAATAACACAAAATAAGTACTTCATAGCAAATTGTTACAATCTGTAATAATTTATTAAATCTTAGCTGTTATCATTTATAAGATAAAGGACGTGACGTAAAGCTTATTACCAAACTATCAAACTTTCTTTTTGAGGACTTTCATACAAACTCTACAAGCAGATCCTTGGATTAATCAGTTAGCTGCATACAATTAATATAATAAGGTGTAAAGTAATAAACTCTTTCCCTAGAAGTATCGTTATTATGATAGCACCTATTCATACCAATCGAAAGTAATTGTCATTGAACATTTCATTTTTATTGGAGTAGATCTTTCGAAAATGTTGCAATATTTTAACGTAATTTATTAGTTAAGGTATAAAGTTTAAGCATTAAGTAAAGAAGTATTTTTCGCGTGCGTGTTTTGAGATAATAAATAGTGCTAGTCATACGTTTAAGGCACACGCTTTATATCAAGTTTATATCAAGATAAAAGCAAGACGCGGAAACTGCATTTCATTAATTTTATTCTAGTGTGATTTCTGTTTGCATAGCTAATATTTGCTGTTGTTTTGAGTGTTTATTCTTTACTGATGTAAAAGTAGATTAAAATTATATTTGTTTTCTTGATAAAATATTATTTTGTCATTTTTGACGCCAGTAAGTGTGTGATGTTATTGTCACAACAAACACGATAAGATTTTGATCGCAAAATATGCACGTAGACAAAAGCTAGTTACAGCAGCTAGTATTGGGAGAAATAAGAAGTGCAGTGATACAAATGTACTTGTCGTAATTTGCCAATTCCTATGTATCAATGTATGATATCGGCAAAAGAAGGTATTTAAATTCTGGAAAGGTTAATATGATACTAATTATTGACGGGTGATTATACAGAGCATTCATTTAGAAT
>SMLS01069713.1:0-26139 GCA_004785975.1 Popillia japonica
GATAAGCAACACAGCGGGAAAGTCACTACATGTACACTGGGTTGCTTTAAAACCGACTCACAAGCGATATGGACCTAACGGAGAAAATAAAATCTTTCTACATTTAACTGGAAGTTTGTAATAATAAAGCGATTTGCTTATGGACTGGTACGCACACATTTAAAATAGCTACAGAAATATATTCTTTTTCAGATACTTTTAATAAATGTATTACATAGTATAGCGTTTGCCAACTCCCATTAATAACACATAAACACAAATAAAATAATTATTGTATTTCTCCTAACTTAGCTGATTTTATTAATAGGTTACAAATTAATTTTAGAACCGTAAGAAAAATTATTTATCAAAGCAATTATTAGACAGGAATCTATGTTCACCTTAAGTTTGTTTCGTTAAAAAAGCCTGATTTATTCTAGTATTAATTAACACACCGTAAACAAATAATAATTTATTTCGAATAATAAGGAAAGTAAACAAAAAGACAGTCAAACTAAAAACAAATTAATACAATTTAATTGTGTAGTTTCATATGAGACTCAAACAATACGAAAATCTTTACTCATACAATTTTTTAATCGCATAAATACTTCGAAATATAGAGACATTATATGTGCTTGTGATTTAACTTAATGTTCAAATCGCATTAAGGAATTATCGATTTAAGAATATATAAATGATCCGTTGCATTAAATATAATTGTGTTGTTGCATATGAAATCATAAAAAAATCCTTACTCATACAATTTTAATTACATACTTAGAGATATAGTGAAAATGTAGGCGATAGCGATTTAACCATATTTATTTATTTCAAAACATGTTAAGATCGCATTACAAAATTATCAATTTCGGATTATATAAGTGATTCCTTGCATCAAGCATTGCCTGCATATGAAACTCGATTTGATACAAAAATATATTGCATCTATAAGTAGTAATTTACATACAGTTTACCATATCATTACTCCTTCGCATCCGGATGTCGCTGTAAAGCATACTTTTATCGAGTTTTATGGCAGTTGGAGTCGGTTTTAAATCAACTCACTGTACATACACCCACCAAGTTTAGAAACATGATACACATAAATGAATGAAGAGAGCTGAAAGGAAAAAACCGATTTAATTTGAATTTCATTAGCCAAAAATATAATTTATCGATGTGTTTACAATAAATACAGCTGCAGCGGCTTCCTATGCTGTGTTGCTTGTTAAGACTACCACACCAGCTCTTGCTGCGTAAATTGTGTGTGGAAATGAATTTGTCCAGTTTTCTAACAGCATTACGTCGCCCTAAATAATGTTGTAAACGATCAGTAGTGCGCCATCTATGGTCAGTCACTCTTACCACTACGACTACCAATCTATTCAACTAAAGAAATTATTTAAAAAAACAAGATAAAGTTTACCCAAGTCCAAATAAAGAAAAATTAAAGCTCATAATTTTGTAAATTAAATTAAAATTGATTGATCGATAAATTAAACAAAAAATTAGCAAATTAAGATAATAAATAATATTTTAAAGCGACAGTAATACTATGCAATTAATTGATACGTTCACATTCATACCAGTAAGACAGTAGACCAGTAAGAAAGCGAAATATAGACGAAAAAAAAATAGTATATGTGTATTTTTATCATGGCATAAATTGATTTGTAATCGAATTAAAAGTGTTGTAATTGACCTAGAAGTGGAAATAAGTATCAGCAACATAAAAAAAATAAAAATTTAAACTTGTGTAGGGTATCTAGAGCAAGAAATCTGTCGCTGGGAGTAAATCACAGACTGTCCTTTGAGCCGGCAATATATCTGTGTTCGTATGTCTCACTGACATTAAGGATTAGAAGGTGTTCACTGTATACTTACAACTAATTATACATAATTCTCTATACAATATTAGAAACAAAAACACGGAAATCAGAAATACGTGAGGTAAAAAATAAGATAGATTTACTTACTGAATCAACAGATTATACGTAATACGTGGTAGCAACATCAAAGCTCTGAAATTCAAGGTCACAACTTGGAGGTAGTCGATAATTAAATATTAAAACATAAAAGAAATCCTACCAAACATATTCTGTGAAATTAATTTGAAGCAATCTAGGATGCTTTGAAAGTGGAATTTAAAAAAGACATTTACTCGCGGCTTGTACAAAATTGTAAAACGGCGCACAAGTAAAATGTACATCAAGAATCAAAGATGGTAAAATGGCATGTGTCACTGCTTGTGATGAGATCAGTCATCGAAAGAACCGAAGGACGCCTAAAGCAAGAGAAAATAAAAACGCCCAGGGAATATACCTACTACAGGATAAATACATACATACATTGAAATTTATGCTAGCAACAACTGTAGTAAAAGAAGAGAGAAACAGAAAATGAGAAATAAGCAAACAATGCCGCCGTAACTGTACTCATTTAATTAGTTAATTTATTAGTTTCAAAAGACCTAATACATCAGCAATATCAAAATTTACAGAACAATAACAGAAAGAGAACAGATGTCAACAGCACAGTAAGCAAATCGAACTGCAAACACATTGGTGACAGTTTCATAACAAGAAGCTATTTGTAGCCGTTAAAGTCCCCGTAGCTACTATATCGTGACGAGAAAGACGAATAGCATTCAATCGACTACGCGAAAAGTGTTAATACAGTTTGTATATTGATTGTAAATATTGACTATCCGTCTAAAGAGTTGAGTTCATACTTGTATTTATTGTAAAACTTCTGAAAGAATCTACGGAAATATTCACGTACATAGATGACGTAAACGTAACATGTATGCTTGCACTATGCACATTTTTGAATTACCGAATGTTGAAATAATTAAGAAATATAGATAAGATTGAATTCAGAATGGGAACAATGCAAATACCATTAAATGGTATACGCATGATTCCAAAACGGTTAAAGGAGCCGGTGCAGGAGTATTTGGGTCGGGAACCAAATATTCAGAGCCAATAGGAACATACTTTGGCGGCTTCCAAGAAGACAAAAAAGCAATTGGCAGATGTGCTTAAATGAGCTTCGAGAGTAACTATCAACGGCTCAAAATTAATCTGAAAATGCCTTGAAAGGCTAAATAATCTAGGACAAGAAAATGGAGTTGCAGTATGCTGGGTATCATGATGTACTAGAATCAACGGCAACGAGCATGCTAACCTATTAGCAAAGAAGGTTACCACAGCTGCATTTCGAGCTCAAAGCATCGGAAAATCTTCCTGGTTTTAAACATTGCAGAGTACATCTTAGAAATTTCTACAAGTAAAGAGCAAAAGCCATGCTAGAACTATACAGAATCAATAACTCTGACAATGAAACAGAATAACCACTGCAGATTTTATGGGACAGAAGATGAAAGTCTAGAATCCTTGATATCAAATTGTACACGCAATCATAGAAATTTATACCTACACGGAGAAAAATTTATAGTATTTATAAGTATAAATATACTGCATTTTAGTATAATTTATTGCTATATATAGGACAGCAACATAGCATACTAAATTTAACAATAAATTTATTCCTGGAAATTAAGTACCTATTATACTTCAATTTACTATATTTTATAGTAACTTTAAGTAAATTGCTTGTACTACAATTAGCAATAATTTGTACTAACAGATTTACGAAACCTTTTCACAAATACAAAGACCGCGTCATACTGCATCTCATTCTTTTTACGTACGAGCGCCTTAAACCTTCTCTCTCTCATTTCATTAGTGTTTCAACGTGCATAAATTGAAACTACCTTTATTTAAAAACCAATATAAATACTTTTAAAAATCAATGAACTAGTTTTGCTAGATGTTGTAAATAATTTTTATTTAAAAATTTCATCAAATGTAGCAAACCTTTTGTTTTAATCTTAAAACATTTTGTTTTAAGATTTTAGCAACAAAATTGTTGTTGGCCATTAAACACAGTGTTCGTAATTTTAATACAATTTATACTATTCATAAGTATAAATTTCTAAATAAAATGTTTTGCTGTCACAGTTTTCTCAGTGTACCATCTAGGCAGAGACATCATGGGCGAGGGAGAAATACCTCTTCTGAAGTCGTCACAGCTAATGCAGTTTATTAAAGTCCCTAGATTGGATGCCTACCAAAATCCTGTTCGTTTATGGAGGCAAATTAGACCAATTGGTGAAAGGGCAATAGCTATAAATGTTTCCTATTTTTTATAAAAAATTAAATAATTTGGTAATAGCTTGGGCGGTTAAGTGGGGGTTGCGACATGTTTCGTCCCATTAAGCTTTGTTGTTGTTAATAAAACTAATAAACTGCGTTTTTCGGTATCATTACAGAGCGTATGTATTTGAATTTTTATCGAATTATAGAATATAGCACTTCATTTGAACATTATTTTCAACTAACTCGATTAAGTTCCATTCTCGGTAGCGATGCAAATTATGTTTGCTTGCATTTATGCAAATCCAAAAAAAAATTGTATAATCCCCGCCTATAATTCCAATCTATATTCCAAACCCGCAATTAACTTTTAAAACAATATCGCACATTATCCCGTCTCGCATTGGTAAACATATAATGCCCTACATACAGAATTAAATTTGGCAACAAAGCCTACTCTATAACATTACGCTGCGGAACTGGATCCGTTGATACGTAACCACTCGAAATTATGGAAATGCGAAACAAATTGGAGCATCATGGACGGCTTTACACGACTACCGTCCTAGGCGCGGTTAGACGCAGTGCTGCTAGCACCACCGCTGCTCCCACAACCTAGTTTCGGCATCGAATAGTCAACGTCACCATCACGGGAATTTGCATTTTGCAACGGTGAATTTGACGTTTACATTATTAATTGTGATAAACCCGAATAGCGATAGTACGCCGGAGCAAGAACGCGATCATTCCGCGAAAGATCGAAACGTTGGCGATGGCAGCTTGAGCGATTTGTCAGATTCGAAATAGCAGTGGTTAAGTAAACATCCACCGCACGCTACGTGCGAATGCTAATTCCACTGTTCATCAGGAATTCCTCGTTAAATACGTGGTATACTCTGTACGTACTATATACGTTCGTATATAAATGTAATACATACATACGATCAAGCGCTTCGTGGACTGCGATTTACCGCATTTCGTATTCATATTGCGATGTGTTAATGACGCTGGATGGATAGTCGAATTACCAAATCGGTAAATTATGGAATTTGCCGGCGATATGGGCTGTATTTTAACGTGTAATCCGCAAATATATCGCGGATTTGGGGGATAGGGCGAAATAGCTTATTTAACAGTTGTAGAGTTATAGTTATATGGTTTGCAATGGGTTGTGTTGGTAGTCTCGATTGAATTAGTTCATGGTCTGTTTATTAGTTTTGCTAAGGCTACCTTGATTACATTACATATCAACTACAAAATGTTTATTTCCGGTTGTATCACTGCCTCAAATGCTCAAAACTATATTATAAATCTTCTCTCTCACACAGGAATGTGTTTCTGTTCTGAGGGTTATTTCCAGGTCTTCGAATTCTTCGTCATTTTTGGTGAGGCTTTCTAAAATGTGAGTCTAATATTATCCTGTAATATTTCTAGATAAATTTCTAGATTTTTATCAATTATGTAGTCACCCAAGATTCTCTACATTCATTTTCCCTGGAAATTCTCTGTGGCGTTTGCGAGATATGTGTGGATTCGTATCGCCCCAACATCTCACAGTTTCAGTATTAACATTGCTATCTAGATAAAATGTAGATTTGCTGCTAAAACACACTGGTTTTTCTCTGGCATAATGTTACAAATTCTATCAGATCTGAGCTAGATATTGCCCGCTGTTTATTAAAGAATTATTTGTAGTTTATACTTGTGAAAATGGTTTTTTTAACTCTCCACTTGAAGTTTAAGAGACGCTAGAAACAGATGGATTGAGACGTATGTACGTTTGTGGGAGCTTTACCATCATATCCGACATGGATTCTAATGAATCTCAACTATGTTATAGATGAGAAAATCATCGTTGTTTAACGCGTTGAATGAACGCGCTAAATTCATTCCCATATATCGATAATGTTAGATTCTCAACAAGCAAGCCCTCGTAGCCCAGTGGATAACAACTACGCCTGCCACACTGGTGGCTCGCATTCGATTCCTGGCAGTATATATTTTTTTAATTTTATTGTGCACGATATTAACAGTCATATTTCATATAAATTATTCATAAATGATATTTTTCGTCCGTAGTAATTTTATTATTAAATAAATTGGAAGCAAATCTACATTATTTACTATTTTTGTTTATTTATTTATATGGACGGCAGATAAAAAAAACGGACACTAGGCAAGAAACAAACTGCAGGTAAAAAATGGACCGCAGGACAAGCAAGTGCGCTCGAATATTCGAACTTCAAAATACACGTCATGGTGCAGATTTGCTTCCATTGGTTACGATTGCAGTGTTTTTAGACTTTAAGACGGGTGTTTCAAACTATTAATACAAACTTTGTAGTTAGGAAATTATCAAGAGTTGGACTAAGTTGAAATGTTTTACGATGGTTTGAATCATATTTAACCAATAGAAAGCAAAAATTAAGCTATAAAAAGTATTTATCTCCTATATTGTAAGTAGCAGTGGTGTGCTGCAGGAGACTCTTTTGAATCCACTCCTTTTTAATTTGTACCTACATAAATGATTTAGTTAAATATGCTAGGCATTGTAAAATAAGTTTATTTGCGGATGACACTATGCTGATGTTTCTTTCATGATTCAACACATAAATCAGGATTTACACACGATTTATATGTGGTTATGTGACGATGATCTAAGCATTAACATGAAGAAAAGTAAATTTATAGTATTTGGTAAAAAAAGTTTGATTGAATTCATCAATGTTCCCATAAATGTTTACATAGATAATTTAAGTATTGATAGAACTTTTAACATAAAATACTTAGAAGTAATGTTTGAGTTTTAGGGATAATGATAATTATGTTATGAAAGATGTTACTTTATAGATCGATAATAACGCCTCATCTGCAGTACTGTTCTACGATACCTACTGTTTGGTCTGCCTCAGTTGGATATTCAGCGAATGCAAAAAAATCGTGCAATGAGGACAATATTAAGTTGTAATAGATATATGTACTCCAATTGTAACAATGCTTGACGTGTTAAATTTTATGCCGGTTAGGCAAGAAATAGTCTACAGAACAATGGAATGCAGGTAGACTCTTTCCAGCCTATCCAAAAGTTGGAAAAAATAGCAATGAATAACAACAAATCTAATTTTTCTTTGCATTTTGTGCTAATTATAATTAAATTTAATTCATATTACTATTATCTTAGCACCATCTAATGAGATATATTTTGTAGAACACCAATACTATTAATTAATCTAACTCTCTTTTTTACTCAAAATTTCACTTGTCAATTTAGAGTTTGATTTTCGTTGGCGCATATTATTGTTGACTACAGAACTTTTAGGCTCTCAAAATAAATTTACTTTTGTAGGTGAAAGTATTTAGTATTGGCAAAACCTTGAGCCATGTTTGTCTCTCACATTGGCTACAAAGTGTCGATCATTGCAACTGTTCTTCTGTACATCTGCATTTCTTGCAATTCCAGAAGATTATTCCTAGGCGTATTGTATTACTAATGAAACTAACTTGGTTGCTAGCTTTAAAACCTTCGTCAGTCAAAGTGAAAGAAAATGGTTGGATTGTAAATCTTCCATCCAAGTTTGAACTCGGAAGTATATTCGATAGAAACTATTGTAGATACAGGAGACAACATTTCTACCTATAATTTTTTCTAGCATGATCAACCTATCTTTTGCCTCTTTTCCTCCTCTCAAGAAATTTTGCTTCTAAAATCTATGATTTTGTTGGCTTGAATCATTTAAAATAATAAAGCTAAGTTAATAACTTATTTAACAGTGAGGAGAGTGCCATTGGCCATACATATGGTAAGACGTCTTTTCAGAAATGTTCATCCATCTAGTGACACTTGTGGCAGATTTTCTTAGGTCACTGCTTTACTTTAACATTTATTCAATATTACAGTGATACTTTTAACACAACTTAATACAACTTAGAAGGGCATTGCAGCTGCCTCCACCACAAAAGCGAAAAACCATGATAATAATAATAATAATAATAATAATTATTACTATAATAATAATAATAATTATTACTATTATAATAATAATTATTATTATTATTGTTATTATTAAAAACCATGATGAGAACCATTTGTTATTCAACTTATAAAGTGGCTCTTTTGGTGATGAAGAGGATATTAACGACTGTCAATATTTGAAACGTTAGAACAAATGTTTATATAGATACAGTAGAACCTCATTAATCAGGACTAATGGGGGCTCTACAAGGTCCGAATTAATGAAATTAATGAAATAAAATAACGTATGAAATGAGCCAAAGTACATACATATGTATGTACATATCTATTCAAACACTCTGTCCAGTAAAAAGAACGTTTATTTTAAATTAAAAAAAAACGAAGGTTAATTCAATATACACGATGTAATTGAATACTGTACAAATTAGAACTTACAGACTTCAACATGCGACTTCCATCCGCGTTAGCGCATAGCGATACCGAAACTCGATCTTTAATGGTCGTTCTATCAGGCGTGTTTCTTTCCGCCGTAGACGCTTGAGTATTGTTTGGTAGCACTCTCCAATATAACTCTGTTTCGTCATAATTGTACAGTTTCAAAGAATCAATATTTTCAGTTTTTAAAATGGCATTTAATTTTTGTCTGAATAGCCCAATAGCTTTTATTTATTTTATTTTTTATGTTGCATAAATGCTGTACTTGTCGCAGCGTCAAACCTTGAGAGAAATTCCAGAAAATTATTGCTATTTGTTCATCTTTCCAGTCATTCTTCATGTATGTATGTCTGAGAAAGGGTTGGAGGTCTCCTGGAGCTTTGGTGAACAATTTCGATTATTCTAAATATTTGTCAATCAAATAATGTGAAACATTCTTAGGAAGTTGGTTGAATTTCATTGCTCAAATGTTGTTAGTTTATTGTAATTTCTTCATAATAAATCTTGTAACCTTACAAACTTTATATTTTACACGTAGAATTTATTCTAAACAAATTATAATAAAGTTACAAAATATTGACCAATTGATAGTTTCAATTTAAATTTGACCTGCACTATTTATTGTAGTAATAAGTGTATAGGGTATAAAAGAATTTAGTCACCAATTTATAATTTCAACACTTTTTACGACGTACTAACGTCTAAGGTTGTTGCAACTTTTGGTTCCCTAGATGTCTCCCGGAGAGGTTCTCTTTAATGATAGTAACTATCGATTGGTTTAAAGACAACTAATTCTACGGTAAATGAAACATTACGTGTGTAAACGTTGAAATTACTTGGCACGAGAATGGCTCATGTGCTATTATTAAGGATTCTCTTAATAATAGCACATGAAACCAACCCCGTGAGATTTAGATCGTCTTTGAATAATACATACATACATTCATGTAATACCATACAGAGACAACCTACATACATACATATTCTGCCAAGCCTCTCTATTGTTTACATTTCTCAGTGTAACTCCAAATGAGTTGAAGTTCTCAAAATGTATAATAATGTAATGTTTATATGGTTTCTCATGAACGAATTATACAAATTATAAACAGCAGGAAATCTATAGGTCGCATATTTTAGTTTAACATATTCTGAATCGAATTGAATTGATTTCAATAGCTCTAAAATTTCGTGATTTCAGCCGATACGAAAATATTTACAGAATATATTATTCCACGTAAAGACCATACCTTTCAGCAATGAATAGATAAAGAAAACCCGTCGATGAAAATTCCGCATCCGATTCGCGTTTCAAGATCAAATATTGATCGCGCGACGTATGCATAAACTTACGGCTTATTATACAGCCGAAATATCTTTTATTCAATGATCCCGAGTGATCCGAGTGTCTCCCTTGGTGTCTATGTGTACCGTATATGTATCGGTTTTACGTTTGGCGCGTTTCCAATGGGCCCAGAATCGCACTACGAGATTGGAGTCCTTAATTTTCCTTTGCCTCTTCTATCTCTTCTTTTTTCCCCAGTCTTCTTTCCTTTTTCTTTTTTTTTCCTTAGCTAGAACCGACTTGGCCTCGAGCTAGCACAGATCGCTACCGTATACTGTAAAAGTTGAAACGGGCTCCTTTCTGTCGGTCTGACTTTCTATCAAAGACCGTTTTCATATTGGGGATGCCAATGGGGAAAAAGGAACAGTCGACGTCGACTTATTGTCTGTGATGAAATGTGTTCCTGGCCAAACGCGATTTATGTCCAATATGGGAAAAAATACGAGTGTCGAGATTATGACCTAGATATTTCTGGGATATAGTCGCGATTGGTTTACGTGCGTTTTGGGTGAACGGAACGTTACCCCAAAAATGTCGTTTAGATACTGGTTAATTGTGATTTAATGGATGGTGTAAAATGATTACGTGATCTCCTTTCAAACTATATAATTATAATTTTTGTGATTGTAAAAACTGTAAACTTTCTTTTCTTATACTTAGGCATTTTCACTTTAGATTGCAGCATTTTTCGTTCCCTTTCTGAATAATTTGGTGTCTTGTGTCATGAAAATTATTTTATCATACATGTACCAAGTCTATGTAGTACCTGATTCTAAGATAATCATTTAGGTGGCCATATTAATTATAAAATTTTATTAGATTCTATCCAATCACTGGCGATAAAATCTTTCATAATATGTGAAATATATTCTCAAAAAGTCTGCCATAATCACATCTAAGTTAATTATATTTATGTTGAATTTCCAATTGCGTTATTTTGCTATTATCTAAGCTTGGGTTATTTACAGGAATACGTCTACTCAAAATATTTTCTTGGGAACATCTTATTATTTTGGCGGACGTTTAAAGCAATGTAAAGAAACTGATTCTGCATAGCTGGTGCAAAACTAAATATGTATGTTGTTAGCCATATTAATTAGTTCTCTTAGAAAAAAAGCACAGTTACAGTATTACCAAAGTATTTATGAAAGTTAAACAATGAACGAGATTGAGTAAATAAATTGCTTGTGATATACACATTAACTTGTTTGGAACATAGTATAACTTTCGTGCTAGTGTAGCTCATCCATACAACAATCCAAGTGTAAAAAGTACATTCTAATAGGGGCCTTAGAATTCAGTTCTCTTCTTTTACTAAATATGACACACCTAGAACGTGCAACACATCTATTACTGCAATGTACATTTAAAATTCACTATACAGCAAGTTGAGGATTAAATATTTCTTCCTCTATCTATTCCTATTTTCTTGCTTTTAACAAATTATAGCCTTATTCTGTTTATAAAATTTCAAAGAAAAGTACGTTATTTTCATATTTTAGATGGATTTCTGAAAATTAGTTTATTGAACTACATATGTAAATACTATCACTTCAGAGTATAAAGATCATTTCAGAAATAATTCTAGAAATTGGCTCACATACAATTACTATAACTCAAAAATTAGGTATATGTTTCACTTCAGAGAATACAGTGGAACACAAATTTTAGAAATTCACGATGGTGAAGTGAAGGCCCTAGTTTTAGTGGGCCATTTTCTAGCACATCCACAACCTGAACAGCTGGTTAGTGATGACCAGCAAACTACGAATTGCTTAAAACTTCGTAACTTTATTGTAATTTGTTTAGTATAAATAGATCTATGTGTATACATATAGATGTATAGATGTACATATAGATCTACGTTTAAGGTTACAAGATTTATCCTGAAGAAATTGTAATAAACTAAACAAAATTTGAGCAATTAAATTCAACCATCCTCCTAAGAATGTGTCACATTATTTTATTGACAACTATTTAAAAAAGTCGAAATCTATCACCATAGCTGTAGGAGACCTCCAATCCTTTCTCAGACATACATACATGAAGAATTACTGGAAAGATGAACAAATAGCAATAATTTTCTGGAATTTCTCTCAAGGTTTGACGCTGCGACAAGTACAGCATTTATGCAATATAAAAAATAAAATAAATTCGGCGAAAGTCTCGGTGCCGACATTGAAGCTATTGGGCCATTCAGACAGAAATTAAATGCTATTTTAAAAACTGAAAATATTGATCCTTCGCAACTGTACAATTATGACGAAACAGGGTTATATTGGAGAGTGTTACCAAACAGTACTCAAGCGTCTACGGCGGAAAGAAACACGCCTGATAGAACGACCAGTAAAGATCGAGTTTCGGTATCGCTATGCGCTAACGCTGATAGAAGTCACATGTTGCAGTCTGTGATTGTAGGCAAAAGTAAAAAGCCACTTGCAATACAAAAATATTATGGACACGTTGCCAGTTCACTACTATAACTCAAAAAGTATGCTTTTCACATCAGGGATTAAAAATGTATTGGTTTAAAAAATATGCAGTGCCAGAAATTAGAAGATATCAAACACACATTTTAAAAATTCCCGACGATGAAGTGAAAGCCCTAGTTTTACTGGCCAATTGTCCAACGCATCCACAAGCTGAACAGCTGGTTAGTGATAACGAAAAGCTTAGGTACATGTTCTTGCCAGCAAACACAACCTCTCTGATCCATTCTATGGATCAAGGCGTCATCTACAAAGCCAAGCGTCTATACAAAAAGAAGCTTTAAGTAAAATTTTGGAAATTGAAGAACCAGCAGCTGGATAAAAAGATAGAAGAGGGCAAAAAACGTTACAGAATCTCAAAGATTACTATTTCAGATCCACGATTTTCAATTTAGCGTCTGTTGTAAATGATATGAAACCATCAACTTTGATTAACTCCTGGCAGAAACTTTTAATAAATGAAGAAGTTGAATCCGATACTGGCGGATTCGAAACAGAGGATTTTCAGAATACTCCCCATCAAGCTGGTGAAAATAGAATAACCCTGGAAGACACTGAGTTGTGGTTAGAGGCAGATGAAGTTGATCTAGGTTATCACATTTTAACAGAGGAGGAGGTCGTTCAAAGTGTGATCACTAGAGAAAGTTATGAAACGAATGAATATGACCAGGATGAAGCAGGTGATACCATCAAACCAAAACTTAATGAAATTAAGGACCACCTAAACATTGCCATTAACTATGTTGAAGATAACGGGGTTGAAAATATATCTACATATTACGAACATTTGGGTGAGTTAATTATTAAAAAAATCAATAGCAAAGTAAGACAACAAAACATCAGCAGTTTCTTCAAACCAGTAAGCGTGTCAATTGTAGTAAATGAAGGTTTGCCTTAATTCTGATTAAGGCAAACCTACTTGCCTACTACACTGATTATTGATTATATTGTAAGTTCTAATTTGTATAGTATACAATTATATCGTGTATACTAAATAAACTTCGTTTTTTTTTAATTTAAAATAAACGTTCTTTTTACTGATAGATAAAATAAATATATGCATATGTGTACTTTGGCTCATTTTATAGGTAATTTTATTTCATTAATTCGGACAACGTAGAACCTCAATTAGTCCGGATTAATGAGGTTCCACTGTATGTGTATAGAGTTTTGTTTTAACATTTCAAATATTGACAGTCGTTAATAACGTCTTCATCACCAAAAGAGCCACTTTATAACTTGAATAACAAAAGACCATCATCATAGGTTTTCTTTTTAGTGGTGGAGGCAGCTGCAATGCCTTTCTAAGTTGTATTAAGCCGTATTAAGTTATTACTGCAATATTGAAGAAATGTTAAAGTGGAGCAGTGACCTAATGAGATCTGTCACAAGCGTCACTAGACGGATGAAGTTATTAACTTAGTTTTATTATTTTAAGTGATTCTTTTTTAAACCTAGTAGAATTGTCAACAGCACCCGCTCAAGCAGCCGCCCTCACCTTCTTTCCCTCCCCTCCTAGCTCCCCGAAATTTTCATACAGATAGGGCTCTACCACTTTGCACTTGAAGGCACATAATACAGCTGCAAATTTAAATTGAAACTGAATAGTCTCCTGTGCATTTAAAGAGGAAGTGGGCTTACTCCAACTATTATACAGATAAATGAGTATCGTTCGAAATCTGAAGAGTTCATGAAAAAAATTAGGGAATAAAAGAAGTGAGAAGGAGCTTCTAATATATAAGGTATTTTTTTACAAAGCAACCAATAAAATGAACTGCAAAAAACTGTATATATCCTAAAATTTTTTTCAATTAGCTAATACGCACACTAGATGGCGGCAGTACCAGTCTTGCCTGTCATCTGTCACGGAAAATGTCTAGCCCTACTTGTCAAAACTTAATGGCTCTGAACTTGTAGCAGTCATACAACATGCTTTTTAATTATCATTGCATCGTTGTTAAGAAGAGTTTCAAGGAACTAGTTTTGATATTCCAAAATTTATTTGATACAGCAAGCTACTTTACCAACAAAATTTTCGTTTCGAAGTTAGCTCAGATTTTGCATCTAAAACATATTACACACAGATCTAAAGCATGTCTGGCATTATCATTTGCTAGAGTGATAATGAACACAGTAGACATATTTATGCCCTATAAAGATATTTCCGCGGCATCAACTTAGAGCTTTCTCTCAACTGTTGTAAATATTAACCAAGCACTATTAAATTACACCTGAGAGCCTACCAGCTATACTTAGCCAGTTATAGACGAATGGAATTTGTGTTGTATAAATGATTATTTTTCCAATCTGTAAAATTTACTACCTATGCACACTGTCAATGACGTAGGTACGGATTATAAATTTGTTTACACAAAGAAAAAAAATACGAGAAGTTGAAATGTGTTTTTTACTATGTGGATGAAGTACCTCGCTACCATTTGAGAGCTACTGATTTAAGTGAGGCGATTGTATATCTGTAAATTGTAACTATTCATTTAAATGTCTAATTTTAACTTAAGAAAATTTTATTTGAAACGTTATGTTTATATTTTGTAATTGGTGTATTTGAATTGCAGTTGTGAGGTAGCTAGTAGTTCTAAGATGTTTATCTAAATTAATCCCACTGGTTTTTGAGGTACTAGGGAAATTATGAAATAGAAAAATATCTTTTGATTAAGACAACGTAAGATATTATCTGTCTTGATTATGTTTATACTATAGGATATCTATTATCTGGTAATGAACTTCAATCTTCCTCGGTGGAAATTATCCCACCAATATCTGTCTTTCATTACTTATAGAAAACACAATAGATGACAGCTCAGAAAGAAAGCTATTACACTTGTATAGAGCTGGACATTGTCTGCCTAATGGCTGTAGACCAAAGCAGATCAGTCATTATCCATTGAATAGAACTGTTTGGGTATTGGAGTAAATTAGGAAGAAGTCTGAAAATAAATATGTTCGTTCCTAAACTCTAAAAGCTGATCTTATTATTGTTATGTTAGAAATGATGCAATTTCAAATTTTAGCGTCAATATGTGTATATTAGAATTGCTTTAACTTTACTTACAACTAGCTGTCATGTGTGTTAGAAATACAATGTATTGTCTCTATAGAAACGAGTGATGTTTTTTAATAACTTCAAACAAAATGCTCAAAGTATTGTCGTCATTCCAGAGAAATTTTTGCGGTATTTTCAGAACTATTGGCAGTAGTTTAACGCTTAGTTTGCAGTCAGAATGAACTTGATTAAAAATAGTTACTACTTTTAGATCTCACACTCATCAGACATTCCTTTTCATTCACGAAAACTGAGTTGGCTCTGAACCATAAATATACTCAGCGGTTAATTTTTAAAGAGTGTTTTCCAAAAATTTTTTATTATTATTATTATTATTTATTTTATTTATAATTAGTGGTAACATATGTACGCCAAAGTCTAAGATATCAGTATATTAAAAGGATAAATACAGATTTCAATGCTAGGTTTATTAATGACCGTGAAGATGGGATACTCAAATTATCCGGTTCTTTGAATTGCTATGTTATCAGCATAGAGAACAGCCGTATAGGATAGTTATATAAAGTTTACTTCTTTTAAAGTTAAGTTTTAAGGTAGCTAGATTTACAAAAAATAGGAACTCAACTGAAGTCTTTAGAAAACGTCTGAAGACATATCTACTATGAAACGTTTAACTAAGTGTCAAGGAAACGGCCATAATGGACATTCTTTCATTTACAGATCACCAATTATATTTTTGTGTTTAGTTATTTCAGTAGTTCTAGCAGATGACAAATTACTTAGATGTGTTTTCTACCTTTTCAATTTGGGATATAAGAGTTATAATGTTATTCATTAATATTCCATGGCGTGGTCTCTGATGGTACCGGTATTGTAGTCATAAGCCAAACAATTTTGCCTCATAAACAAGAATCGCTGTGGTCTGTTTGAAGGACTTCTTAAAGCCGCGATTTGCTTCTTATTTCCACTCAATGCCTAGCAGTGATGTGAAGAAACATGTTCTTATCCCTTTAACCGCCATAAATTCTTTTACAAGCAACAGTGGCTGATTATGATTCCAGTAAACTGCCTCAGATTCATCTTGGTATAGTTTATCAGTTTAGTCCATGATGAGCCTCTACAAGCAGTCACACTATGTTTGCTTTAAAGTTTTTACTCATTTTCAGGCTGATAACCTCCCAAGTCATCTATAGCAAACGGTTTCAAACTTTAGGGAAAAGTGTATTTTGTTTGGCTTTGTGGTTGCCTTTTGCCTGCCTAACTATTCTTCGTCACCAACTCTTTCAGTATCATTAGACTAGAGAGTAAAATTTGCGAGACTCTCCAACTTAGTCTCATAGCTTCCATTATTCTACTCCTCCATATTCAGGATTTCAGAAAGTTTAATTACTTAATACTTCAATCTTTTAATGCTCAACAGTATCGTCATAGCTGTGGCTGGCGTTGTACTCATTGTTTCTTTGATACCCAAGAAGCCCTGCACTAGTTTTACTAATTTTTGGGTAATTTGTATTTGTGTGCAAGAACACAATTCGACGATGCCAAGTTCCTTCTCAAATAGATACAAATCATTAACAACATGGTACCAAGAAAGTTTTAAAACAGTTGACCGTCAGGTCTCTTATTTTGCACCATATCGGTGTATCATTTCGAAGGTAGTCAAGTCTTAAGTCTTAAGGTAATCGAAAAGGACTAAAGGGCATTTATTTCATGAAATACAATCTCAGAATTTAATTATGTACTTATGACACTAAAGTTTGCAAGACTGTAGAGTTTTGCTTCCAATTTGGAACATACTCTACATGCAAATGATTGGATAAAAGCAATATGTAATGACTAAAAGAAGCAAGTTAGGATCTTCACGCAAGATAAAAATTACTTTGGTCGCCAACACAAAAGATTAAATGGAATTGAAGAACTATAGTCCTCACTCGTATTACCCTCTCTTTTTAAATTATAACCTAGCCTTATGGCTACGATAACTAATATTTGCTCTTCAACAATGGTTCTACTAAGTCATCTCGTACCAGCTCTGCTTTCATAACGGTTTCTGACTAATTGTAAATATCTCTAGCAGACTGTAGATTTCCATGCCAGTTCATTATCACATCATCCGATTACTTATTTATTCGAAGCTACCACTCTATTTTATTACTTGCGCGATGCGATTCTAGTTCGAACTATTTAATTTTCTTCCGGGATTTAAAGAGCAACTCATTGATTTAACAGCGCTTTTTCATTAAGCTCCGTATTATTACTAGCAAAAATATTATCTCCGTCTGAAAATAATTAATAACAAAACTGAAGAGTATTAATAAATTTTTGACATAATTATGTTAGGGTATTATACAGCTGCTGAAATTATGTAATTAACAACTTGTCAGTATAATTTTAGATAGACTAATTAATTTTGTGAAAGAGACATTAATGTTGTGGAGTGCAGTACCTGCGTCGTGCACAACATATCAAACATTTTAGATAAATATCTTCTCAGATGAGGCTATTTTTAACCTCTCATTCTAGAATAGGACGTGAGTGTAAGAATTAGTCGTTTTACGATCGCTTTTTATTTCACTCATTTGAAACACACGCGCTTAAATAGAAATCGTGAAGCAGAAGGTATGTTACACACAGGGACAAACGTCAAATTTTAGAAGTATATAAATACTGAATCTTCGTCGTTTACAACTTAGACCCTAACGGGTTTTTAACAGAGGCGACCAGATTCTTTTCCTTCCTTTTCAATGTTGTGCATCCAGCAGCAGCTTTTCTTCTCCGTTTCTTGGAAGCTGTTGTTACTGTTGCTACTACACAATAAGCGCCGTAATGATTTTATCATCACTAGCGTATATAAGACTGGGTGATACGTTCTAAAGCTAACAACGATCGTAAAACGGATCTTCAATTCCATGCGATCTAAATAGGCGCGTTAGGTCTTTAAATTGCGTGTTTTAGATGGTATAAAACATCTTTTTATAACTGTCGAGTTTAATAAATTTGTACTAACACGTCTTTTAATCTAGTGATGGAAGGAAATTGAGTAAACACTATCGGGATTGGTGTCTGGGATCGCCTCGTCTTAATGGAATGGAATTTTATCAGAAATTTGAAATTGTGAATACATTATCGACATTATGCTTGCTTTTATCTAAATATTTACACGCACCAGATTATACAGCAAGAGCTTAACAAGCAATAGCTACAATTTCACCGACTACAATTAATTACACTGATAAATCCATGAAATTTGGAGCTTAGCTTCAGTGATTTATCCTTCAATTTACGCATTTATAAATCAGCGCAATTTTCAAACTTGTTGGATTTAGAATGAGGCGTCAGTGACATAAACATGGGATGTGTATTTAAGATATCATTTTATTATAGCGTTGTTTAGAATGTGTTACCTATAACAGCACTGAATTGTCTGTTTAATACATCAATGTCTCTTTCAATACCACACATTACGGCAAACTCATTCAATTAGGATAATAGCCTCCGAGTAGCGAAATGAGGTTGGAGAGGAAATTAAAGTTTATGGCTACAGTTTATAAATTAATTTCAGTTTGCTGTTCCATTTTTCGCTAGTAAATAAAAATCCTAGGGTAGTGTTCTCAAGCAAATTTTAATTAAAAATTGTTTCCTATTAATTGAGTTTTTGTTTTGAATACTTATAACTGAGAATAAAAAATCCTTGTATATACGCGGGTAAAATTGAAACTAAATGCGTCCAATAATAGTTTAAGTTCCAATCAGAATATTTATTTAGAAGTAGTGACAGTAAGAAACTGCGTTAGATTGAAACCAAGTTTGGAATTGTATAAACTTAAACATGCAAAATCCCCTTCGCGAAACTCAAATCTCTCACATTAAATTTTAATTTTCTGTGTCAATGCGAATTCTATGAGTACAGGATGAAAGCAATTTACGTTTAGGAATTCCTCGCTGAATTTTTCATATATGTAAATATGTACATATATATACATTATATTTTCGCAAAAATGTTCACCAGGTTTTTATTTTTTGTGTTTTTAAAATACGAAAAGGTTTTTCAAATCAAAATTGTACTGATTCATCTGTGAATAATGGGACTGTGTAGGGTGGCATATTGTAATTCTTCAAGTTATTACTGTTTGAACAATTCGGGCTTTATATAAGTATGCAGTTGTCATGGCAGAATCAGAGATTTCTAAATAAAATTGTGATGCTTTTTTCGCGTATTTATGTGTATTCAATTAACGGGATCCGTTCCTCGCCCAAGAAATCTTTGGCTTCCAGTTTTCCCGTGGAGATTTTCATTTTTAATTTTTTGGCGGTGAGGTCCTTTATAAATCTTTGCAGACACTCTCGTTTTTTGCGGAAGGGTCGCAGAGGTATATCTAACTTTCAACTTTAACCTTGAGACAAACGTCGAATACTATTCACAAATTTGCCTTCTACAAATTTTTATTTGGAACCAACAAGCATGGGCATCCTTATAAACCTATTGCATGAACTCTTGTTTCGTGAATGGGTGACTAGTCTAACCTTCATCATCAATTTATATTATAGTTAAGAAGCTTTTCCTCTTAAGGTAAAAGTGCAATTGTTTTCACAAATTTGTCTCAGAAAGTAAAGCTCTTGCCACAAATTTGTCCCCAAAAAAAAATGTTTATTCACAACTGAGCAATCACTTCGCTTGTTCGTTTCTGATATTCTTATATAAAAATTTAAATTTTAGTTAAGGCTATCAATCAATACCAAATATTCGAAAGTTTTCCGCAGTTTCAGATCTCAGGTGTGAATTTTTTCTCTATTCGAACTACTTACACCAAGATTGGACGTGGAAATAGGACAGGTCATCTGCTGTTTACACAACTATTATTCTTTCAATGCTACTCTTTCGGCCACTTATGAACCTTTTGCATGGATTCTTGCTTCGTGGAAGGGTCGTCGTATTGTATTCAAGTTTCTTCCCCAGTTAGAATTCTAGACGAGAAGACTTTACCCCAAGATGAAAGTCAAACTCCTTTCACAAATTTATCCCCAAAATATGTTTATTCATAACTGAGCAGACTAGGAATCCATCTGCCGACACTTGCTTGTTCGTTTATGATATTGCTATATAAAAATTTAAACTTTGTGTAAGACTATCAATCAACACCAAATATTCGAAAGTTTTCTGCAGTTTCAGATCTCCGGAATGAATTTTTTACTCTATTCGAACTTCTGATACCAAGATTTGACGTGGAAGTAAGACAGGCCATCTGCTGTCTACACAACTATCATTCTTTCAATGCTACTCTTTGAGCCACTTATGTACCTACTGCATGGATTCTTGTTTCGTGAAAGGGTCGTAGTATTGTATTCACGTTTCTTCCCCAGTCAGAATTCTAGGCGAGAAGACTTTACCCCAAGGTGAAAGTGGAATTCCTTTCACAAATTTATCCCCAAAAAAGTGTTTATTAACAACTGAGCAGTCTGGGGATTCATCTGCCGACACTTTGCTTGTTCGCTTCTGATATTCCTATATAAAAATTTAATTTCTTCTATTGTAGAACTCGACGTAGTTTTTTGACAAGCAACGAAAAGTACTGCTGCTTAATTAAAAAACCTTGCAACAAATTCTAGGAAGTTAGGATGATTGCCGTATTATCAGAGTTGCTACAGAATCCTGTGGACCGTGTATGCTTTAGGTCATTGTCATGAATAATGTTTACTCAAATTAGTAAACGACAGTTGTAGAACATGATGGAGTGATGTATAGCATTGGAGTACCGCAATCGCTATTCTCTTTGCAAGATACTTCACTAAAATGTTGTCAATAAGTTAGTGAATCTATCTCTGAGTGTATTTTGAGAACTCTTTTTTAGCTTCTAAAGTACTTCTTCTGATTGCGTCTCTGTAATTCATCAATTATTAATTTAGCTGTTACTCGCTTTTAGCCAAAAAATCCAGCGGAAAAAATTCCATTCCAACATACGTACCTTCAAAAAAAGTACTACCAACAAACTTCTTGATATGCTTCGATTGATGATCAGTTACGCTACTTTGTTTTTAGGAGAGCCATGCCAATATTTCCGTAGTTACATGCTAGCACCGTAAAAACAATCAACTCTCGCAAAGTTTCAATACCTTCACGCCAACTCAGACTATGATCCAGTACAAAAAAAAGTGAGTAATCAGCTTCGTTATGCATTAAGCAATGTCAATTGTTTAGCGCGTTACCTCCAGTAGCATTTAAAGGGTCATGGTTAGGTATTCCACCGAATAGAAGTCCTTGAGCAGACTATTATTGTTAACAGTAATCACTACTGCCTCTAACTGTATGCTAGTGCACTTTATCCCAGAATTCCTGACATGCCATGCACAAACAAGTAATCAACAAACTATAACTATGTATGTTTCCAATATTCACGGTGATGACGTTGTAAATGATATACATAACGACATGCAGTTTATGGTAGGGCAAAACATTACACCAATTTCAAAAATTTTAAAAAACTCAAATTTTTCTCTAGCTCCAAGATGTTCACTATGCTTTCTCAATTCAAAACTTCAAAGATCATAGTATTGTGAATGTTAGGACATATGCTTCAGCGCAACATGACATTTCACAAATCAGATGCATATCTAAGGTGCTAAGCTGCTTAAAATTTTTCATATTTTTACAAAAAATAGAAGCTTCTTTTGATTTATCTGTATACGATTTTGAATTAAAATTATTTAAATAAATTGAAATTTTTTACCTAGAAAAATGATGTATGGAATACAATTTAGTTTTTGTTTCTATTTTCTATTGTAATATTAGCTGAAGCTATAGATGTAAAACTGTTGTGGCTTCCAAATGCTTTCCAAATGAGCAACACATCTTTGGAAGTCATCCTACAGCAGAATAATTGTTGTATACAATCAAGTACATATTTCTCTATAAGTAGTTTCCCAACACCTGCTATAACGTCTTATACGTAAAATAACCATAAAATTCCATAAAAATAATCCATAGAGTTAAGCCAATAAAACGAACCTAAATACTTCAACTACATACACTGTTACGAAAGATCATTTAATAAGAATAATACGGAAGGCGCCTATTGCTACATCCACTAACAATTCTTTTAGATCCTTCAATACTTAATTATGTCTTTAGTAGTTACCCATAAAATACGACGCATTAAAAGCGAACGCAACAAAGTTAGTTTATTTACTTTGCGTTACCACGACTGCTGTGCCTTTTCTTCTTATCTGTATTCAGAACTAATTTACGTATATGGCATTCGTGCTGCCTCTATCGTCCACTTCGCGTTAGGTACATGTGTAATAAGCGCAGCTATTCCAAACGAATTTATTACGTCCTCATCGAGTGGCACCATCTTCAACGAAATGAGCTGCGCCATCACTATTAACCGAGTAATTATCATATTCAGCGGACTTTTATTAAACCGTGTATGTGCGCCTTTATCACGGATGAATAATGCAAGACGAACGTTCTTTCACGCTTCTAAATTCAATTCGAAACGATTTGTTGAATGCTCCAGGCGCCTCTGACGGTCACTCTTTGTACGATCTGCACGATTGTTGAAGGAGTCCGATGTATATTTGAAGATAATGGAGGTAAAGTTTATTAAACGAGTACTGAGTGAATCATATCTTTTGCTGTTTCTGAAGCTAGAATAATTTACTGGACGCTACATTTAGACTGACGTATTCAATAATAAGGTTGAGATAAACAAATCAAAATTATAAATTTTCGGATGATACAACAACGTGACAATTGAAATTTACAGTTTGATTGACTGAGAGCGTATTTGTTTGGTTTTTCAATAATAAACATTTCAGAATAACTGAAGTTTTAAATCTATTTAAACTAAATAAATCATTTTCGAAACCAAATTGTAAGCAGGAGCTCATAGGTGGTCAAATATTAACATAAATATAGTCAATTAAATTTGACTTAACATAACATTGTTTTGCTCATTCAATTCATGTCTAAGTCCTCGCATTGCTTTACTTTAAAAAACCAACAACAACCGTGTTAAATGTGGCGACGCATTCAAAAAAATTAAACGCGGCGTGTTCACAGTAAATTTTCTAAACACGTCCGCTGCCACCGTAAGTGCTTTAAAGACCGCATTATAAATTATACATCTTTAATACAAAAATTACGTAATTGCTGGTAACGCGGTGATACGCATTAGTGCTTTTAAGATTCCACACCGGCAACGATTTGATGCGATACTGAATATAGCGGAATGTTTGGATTCGCGCGTGGATTTCATCGGTAAGTGCCACGATGTCGGTGTATTTGAAACGTTCCGATCCTTTATGAGGCCTGTCTAATTTTAATGCGGTTTCGTGGCGAGTGCTAACTCTGAAATAGCAAAACATAGATGGAAGAAATACATATGTATTATTTTAACGATATGTTTACGGATGAGGTGATACTTCCTGAGTTGCATTAATTCCGCCCAATAAAACTGCAACGAATGCCTTCTTGTCATGCTTGTACGGAGCCGTCATGGCAATACAATTTTATATATGCAATAAACAATTTTTGAAGCATCTCAGGCTTATCAGGTTAATAAGAAACTACAAGATAGAATTAAAGGCATCCTAACAAATTGTAAGATCAAAGTCAAACTCTGTAGTGAGCATTCTACCAGTACCAATAACTTAATTAGGTTATTATTAATTAATACCTCAATCTTTGCATAATAAATTATTCAAATATTTTACGAATCAAACTAATGAATAGCAGTGTAAACCTCTAAATAACATTGTCTAAAGGAAATCTTATGCATTCATAAACAAAAATTTTCAGCAAACTGGTGTTACGAGTTTGTATATGTACATGTCAAATGAAATTGTTATACGGGTAGAGGATTTCAGAGTAGCTACACTTAGAAGATTTATGTAAAAAATGAGCTCGATAGTTGCAGTGATACGGATGCACAGTACGGCCAAATGGCTTCGATGGAGGGGGGAGAGGGGAGGGAGGGGGGGGGGGCTGAAGTCGATAGAAACATGTTTTTAGTTGGGGTTTTTTTTTGTCATTGGATTGGCTAAAAGAATGTCCTAGGAGATGAAAAATGTTCATGGTACGGTCCCTTGCCTCGAATGCCCTTCATAATTTTACCAACATCGCCATATTGCGTTCCACCATTTTAAATTTGTGCATTTTTAATAAATTTTTAATTACTTATGTACATATATACCCTCATAATATCACAACAAAAACTTTTAATGAATTAGCAAATTCCTTTCATTCATCCTTTCAAGTTTTTCGTATGATATGGCGCCATATTAGGTCGGCTAATATGAATTTCTTAATTCTGATAACGGATTCGTAATCAGCGAACCCGAAAACCTCCATATACCAATCTGTGGATCATTTTCTGCATTTTTCATTTTTTGGCCGCAGACAGGGACATTTGGCCGCACTGTGGGACGACGACAACAGTACTTAGAGGTTGTGACATCAATCTCGATTGTGGCAACATCTTGCTAGATAAGTAGGTTGATCTGCCATTTGCTTTTGGGATATAATTAACAGTGAAACATAATTTTCGACGATGTAAGCCCATAGAAATACCTTTCTCCACAATATACACAGCTGCAGTGGCTAGTCTTGATAAGCAGTATAGTTTCTGCTGCTATTTTTGCAATAGGAACGGAATAACTACAAGTGCTATGAGCGAGTGTAGAATAGCTTAAAGTAATTGACGGTACTTAGAAAGTGACGTCAAGAATATAAATGTCATAAAAGCGAACAGATTAAAACATTTCCAATTCGAAGAATTCCTTAAGCTTTTCTATGACTTCCTTAGACTTCTATGGCCTATGATGGTTATGCTCAGGTAAAATTTTGATTATGAAGGCTGTCAAAATAAACGCAATACATATTTGAATTAAATAAAAAAGCACAGTGTTGCGGCTTCATTTTTCGAAAAAGTACGGTCCAATGAAGCCGCCAGCCTAAAATCCGCACCAAGCAGTTACATGTTAAGCATGCAATTGTTTTTCGACCATCACACGTGGGTTCTGTAAACTACAGATGTGGCAATTTTGATTAATGACAAGGCCCTCAACATGGCAATGTGCTTCGGGAGAGGTAAAACTCCCCCCGATTTGCTGACAACTTGGCAGCTTCCGCTTTTATGAATGTCTAACCAAAATGTTTTTCAAATATCTTCTCATTCATTAATTCGCTGCCAACCTAAATTACGTCGTCGTGGCAATAATGGTACTAAGGTTAGAAAGCTCTATAGTATATATGACGCATTAACAACATTAAATAATATGGCGTTAAATAGCTTTATCTTAGCTAACGCTAACATAAATAATAAATAAATAAAGCTTCGAGGAAGTTGGGCATAAATCAGCTACGGAATCAAAGCAGCTATGCCAGAATTAAATACGCATTGGTTATGCCATAATAAGTATCAAACTAAAAATTTTAAATTCAAGCTGGCAGAGTGATATATTTTGATACAAAAGCTTTCTAATTCTCGCAATTCATTCTAAATGGTACTAAGTTGTAACGCCCAAATGCTTTTTTTTTATTTGCTTTCTTATATTTGCTGTTCTTATGTTTAATAAAGACTTATTTGAGTGTTTAGTTTGACCTTCCAAATTATCTAACATAATATTAGTATAAAAATTAACCAGCATCTTGTTATTGGCGTGGTCAAATTATATAATAAATAAATAAAAATAAATAATAAACTGAAATTGAGAAAGTTATTGGTTAGTTAAATGGG
>ML218868.1:3417-17829 GCA_004785975.1 Popillia japonica
TTTTTTTTTCTGTACTGGTGTTGCAAGTTGTTCTGGGTTTGTTCCAGAATATTTCAAATTATTTTCATTATTACAAAGAAAAAAAATGAAAACTCTTCTAAAAAGTTCACTTTTCGACGTAGCCCATTGCGATTTAAATATTAAAATTCTGATAAATCTTTCAGACTGGATAAGTCCAGAATATTACGATCCTATATTTTATACTACTAAAAATATCCCAAAAGAGGGGTTGGTTAATTTTTTGGTTCGCGGATATTGAAGCTTTACGGAAAACTACAAATTGTTCCAATTATTACCCATCAAACATTTTTGGCCATTTTCTTTACATATTACATTTGTGATAATCTAGAACTATATGAAACAATCCCAGAACATGCGCGAAAATTCCAAATTTTAGAAAATGAGCTCGGCATTTATTTCTTCTTCGTAACAAGACACGCCAATTACACAAACACTAATGGAATTAGAGCAATTATTTTGGAAAAATACATCAGAGAAATTGCAGTAGATACAGACTTTGGTGTGTTACAGTAATGGGTATTACTGACATTTTAGTTTGTGAAATTAGAACGTTTTTAATTTTTTATATTTTTCTTCTATAACTTCTAAAATAACCAATATATGGAAGACATTTTTCAGCCATTGGTTTAACCATAATATCTAGGTGTAGAAACCTCACAATAATCTTCTTCTGGATAGACCACAAAGCATGCAATATTTAAAAAAATACAACAAATTGTACATGCGATTTTAGAGATTTTCTGAAATTGATTCCACAGTCTTAATTTTAATTAAAAAGAATCAAATTAGGAGTCTCTACGCAGCAATAATCTGAACTTGAAGAAAAACTAATACACTAGCTGGAAAGCCAAATCATCAAATTCTGAAACGCAATTCTACCCAGTATAACATCCCAATACAGTTAAACAAACCAACATAGTTGTAGTTATAAAATTTAAATTGGGCCTTCATTCTATTGCAAAATACCCATCATCAAAGTATATGGTTAGTTTGTTCCAAAAATGACAATTCTATGCAGATATTTCCTTAAACAGTGTCACTGTTCTCAGCTGTAGTTAGTTACGAGCCAGCACATCTAGTGCTAATTGCTGGAATGGCTGCCCCATCGTCCGTTTGCTGTGTAACTGCTTGTCAACGTTGCTCCAGTGTACCTGGTATGCTTTTGTAACCCACTAAGCTATCATCAGCTTCATTGCCTTGTGTGCCCTTACGCCCAGTCACCCACACCGAAATAACTTTGTTGTTTTGCTAGACTTCTTAGGGTTTTTGGGTAATCCCAAGCTAGTTTTGAGGTTATCTGATAAGATGCTAATGTTTCGCCCCATCTCTGTTGCTAGTATTTCCGTTCGCTGCTCAGTGGTATATTGCCTTAATACCATAAACTCTAGAAGAGAGATCTAAAAATATTTACCTGAGGTATCCTAGACTCATTTAGAACCAGATTAAAGTCAGCTTAAACACAAATTAAAACCAGTAATGGAGCAACTCAATACAGAACACCATTTCAGCCATGATCAGCAGGTACTACCGACAAATTTAGTAGCAACATTTTGCAGGACAAGCTAGTAGAAGAAATGTCAAAATGTTAGTTAGCATTACGTAATAAATTCAAACTAGAATTGATTAAACTAGTTACAAAACTATTGACTATATTAATGCGTCTTATCAAATCAGCTAGGGGAGCTATCGAATCCACCGTACGTCCAGTGCAGCCATCTGCATTCCACGACACCCCCTACAATTTTGTTGCTAAGCAACTCATACCTACGACCACCATTGGCTGATAGCCCCGTCTCTAGGGACCACCGGTGGAGATTTCAAGAATCGTTCGCTTTAAAATGAATTGTGCATCAATACCAAATTATTCCGGCGATTTAATTTTTTTTTGTGCGGCCATCATAGTATATGCGGCGTACAGTATGTAACGTAGAAATAATAATCAATTAGTAGTTTTACGCTTCACAGAAACATTTAAATTAAAAACTTTCAAAATTGATACACAGTCAAACCAGCTTAATTTTTCTATATCCGGAATATATTTTTGTTGATTATTTTTTTGTTAAAATTCGGCAAGCCCTACCAGCGCTGCCGCCAAAAATTTTACCGCAGAATGCATTTCAATTCTGGTTATTTTGGATTGGTCGTTAAATATTTAATGAGTCAATTATTTTTAAAATTATGTTGTGTCGTATGATGTTCATTTAGGAAATGTATTTCTACTTTTTCATGAGGTCTGCTGTTGCTGTAAGTTTGCGCCAATTTGCTCCTTAAACCTTTCTTTCTTCTTGGTTTTTGCGCTGTCCTATCCGCTCGAAATGTAGAGGTATTGGTTCTTCATGTAGTCTGCGCTTCTGGCAAAGTGTTTAATGATGTTCAATAAGTGGATTCTCCGACCGAGAGAGAGAGTTCTTCTGGCTAGTGCCAAGGCGTAGTCATTAAAGACAGGAATTTCCATATCCTTATGGATCTGGGCATTTGAGAGTTATCACTCGGAGCACCCTCTTTTGGAGTATATTCACTCTTCTGATTTGCGAAATACTGAACCAGGTGAGCAGCTTGATTTTTAGGCTCAAGAAGCTCTTGTAGCATAGTAGTGGATAAAGGGCGGACCTCACTCGGACGAATTTGGAAATGCCTTCCGAGAAATGCTGCCAAATTGATCTTTAAATTTGATGTCAAGAGTGAGATCGAGATACCGAATATAAGGGCACCAATGGAGACGCTGGCCCTCAACAACTATTGCGACAGGAGGAGGACTACGTTTCCTTTGACATTTTGAAAGATTAAATTGAAGGCGGCATCGATGAGACAAATCCGCACTTAGATCTACAGAGCTTTAGAGACGACAGCATATGATTGTATCGTTTCCTTCATGTAATGTACATACAAGGCCGTGACATCAGCGTAGATCGCAGCTCTGTGTGTGGTAGACGGGGAATATCCGATGTATATAAAATAAATAATTCAGGACCCAACAGTGATACCTGCGGGACGCCAACTCCCGCAGGACCGCGAGCAGAGAACTCGCCAAGACGCTTTACGTGAAATGTCAGCAA
Source organism: Popillia japonica (assembly GCA_004785975.1). Taxonomy (NCBI): domain Eukaryota; kingdom Metazoa; phylum Arthropoda; class Insecta; order Coleoptera; family Scarabaeidae; genus Popillia; species Popillia japonica. Next base: position 6,495 of record ML218868.1, read on the forward strand.
TTCGCCGGTCGAATGCTGCAGCTCAAGAGCTTTCCGCACCTTTCCGTGAGCCGAGGTGATGGAAAATTGGTCGATCAGTATTGGAGAAAGTTCTTCTGGGCACTGATGTGGCGAAGGACCTCGTCCGTACCCACAGCAGGGAGGGGTTCACCGCCTTCAAGAGGAATATTGGCTACCACTTGGGTTACTTATTCCACTTATACCAAGAACATATTTCAGCTTAGCCTGTCGAGTACAGTTGCTTCTGCCATATTGGAAAGATTGGATAAGAGGCTCATAAGTCTATAGCTGGAAGGACTTTACAGGTCTTTGCGAGGCTTCAAGAGCATGACGACATCAGCTCTTTTCCAGATCGACGAGAAGATTCTTAGACTTAGTATGGCTTTCAGGATGCTGACCAGGACGTCTATGGAATTCGACGGCAATCGCTTTAAGGCGGTATTCGGGATGCCGTCTTCACCTGGGATTTTGCCGTTTTTCTGGGCATTGATGTGGCGAAGAACCTCGTCCCTACCCATAGCAGGGTGGGCTTCATTGCTTTCAAGATGAATACTGTCTACCACTTGGGCTACTTTTTCCAATTATACCGAAAACATGTTTCAGCTTGTTCAGCTTAAAAAATCGGTCGATCGGCCTTGGAGAAAGCGGAAGGAAGTATGTTCACTTCGCTGACGCTGTCGCAAGGCCTGTCAAGCAGAGTTGCTTCTGCCATGTTGGAAAGATTGGATAAGAGGCTCATAGGTCTATTGCTTGAAGGAATTTGGGGGTCTTTGCGAGGCTTCAAGAGCATGACGACATCGGTTTTCTTCCTGATCGACGAGAAGGTTCTTAGACTTAGTATGGCATTCAGGATGCTGACCAGGACGTCTATGGCATTCGAGGGCAATCGCTTTAAGGCGGTATTCGTTATGCTGTCTTCACCTGGAATTTTTCCGTTCTTCTGGGCACTGACGTGGCGGAGAACCTCGACCCTACCCTTACAGGATGGGCTTTATTGCTTTCAAGAGGAATATTAGCTACCACTTGGCCTACTTTTTCCAATTATACCGAAAACATGTTTCAGCTTGTTCAGCTTGAAAAATCGGTCGATCAGCCTTGGAGAAAGTGGAAGGAAGTATGTTCGCTTCGCTGACGGCGTCGCAACGCCTGTCGAACATAGTTGCTTCCGCTATGTTGGAACGATTGCATAAGAGACTCATAGGTCTATAACACACTGATGTGGCAAAAGACCTCGTCCCTACCCACAGCAGTGAGGGGTTCACTGTGTTCAAGAGGAATATTGTCTACCACTTCGGCTAGTTTTCCCAGTTATACCAAAACGAGTGTCAGCTTGCACTAAGAAATATTGTCTCGCTGCGGGCCCAATTTGTAAGTTATCATCTTTGGACGGTGCCATTCATAAAAGCCCAGGACGTGCACGGCTCTGTACACTACCAATGCGTTGACGTCTACGAATGTTATCATTCGTAGTAGACCTATTGTGTTTTCTTCGATTTGTTCTCGATACTTTGAGATGACTGATCACACGCAACGTAACTAGGCTGTATAAGAGAGCTTAGACGCTTCCTGTACAGCAACGAATCAATACTAATTAATAAAGCCACTTTTTCTTAAATGACAATACGTACACTTTACCAAAACAAAAAATCACTCAAACTTTATCGTCTCTTGATTTATTTGACGCAATTCGAAAAGCATTTTAGTTAAAAGGGCGGTTCTAGTATTCTCTTAGGGTGCGTACAGGAAGCGAGTGATTTCGATAGCCCTATTACATCTACGCTATAACATGCGTACCGTTCAACAATCAGCCACTGATTCGAAATACAAAGTGCCCTCGTGCAAATGACAATTCAACTATAACAACAACCCCTAGTACTTTCCACTCACTTTGTTATTTACCCCGTATTGTTCTTCTAATTGGGACGCGCTTCTTTTGTCTTTTTATTATTATTTTAGGCTAAATATTGTTCTCTTTGTCTATAGGAACAATACGGCAGTCGTTCAGTCTGGATACCTACTTGCTAATTGCATTTGCGTATTGCATGCACTCTGTGAATTTACAAGTGGTTAGAAGCGGGCGAATGCTGTATGTCGTTTAGAATTATAAAAAAGAAAAATGATGGGATTTTAATTAGGAGAAAACAAACATAAAGGATTGGAAAATATGTTTGCTAACTAAAGACTAGTTTACGTCAATATTCTATTAACAAATTACGAAATCAAGGTGAAACAGAACACCAAACATAGCGCACGTGTTAATACTTCGATAATCCTCCAGCAAAACACTGCAGCACAAACAATATGAATAATAACAATACCCCCTATACACACATACCCACTATGTGTTAGTCTTGTGCTCCTGTTAGCTTATAATACGCATGTTTAATAAGTCCTCGGTCCTGTAAACGTTAGCTAATACCCTTGTCGTGTATAACTATGTATAACTATCGAGAAGGTCAATCATCGTCTACCATCTCGCTCTATTTGCATTGGTTTGATCGTAACGAGCATGTTGTGTGTATCTACTAGATGTACATGCACAGACTGGTGCTGTGTATATATGTATATACGTGGTAGTGTGGTGTGTGTTGGCATTGACGTAGAATAAATCGAGGGCTAATAAAACATAGATGTATACATATATAGATTGGGAACAATGTTGGATTTAATAAACTGAGTTGCTGCGGGTGTTGGGTTGTTTACATGGGTGTGCGGTAGGATTTTATGGTTTCTGATTTAGAATTGATGATTTGTTGTTATTAGTTATTTTTTTCTTGTTGAGTCCGATGAAAATGATTTTAATAGTTAATCGTATGAAAAGGATTTGTTCTACTTATTGGGCAAACTAGGTCGGCTATGCAAGAGATTTCGCGACAACAAACTAATTTTTATCATCACCAACCGGTTGGAATCAACAATTTCCACAACAAACATGTGTGGCCAATTAAAAATGCTTTTGCTGTTGGACAAGACCTCTCCAAGAAAAAAAAATGAAGATCTAAATAGCTCCCTCCGTTCCACAATAGTTGTCACATTTGATGCATAAATTTTGTTCCATAATACTAGACCGATTTTCAAAAATAATAGCTTGTTGAAAAGGGTTACTCAAGGCTTTCTAACAATCGTGGGCACTTAAAAATAGGTGATTAATAGGTGAATAAAAAATTGCGAGTCAGAAATTAGTTCTTTATTAATTTTATAGTAGTAACAGTTATTTCAGTTATTCAATATTTAAAAAACTTTTTGTATTCTCCACGGCTTCGGCATTACATTTTAAATTTATGGGGAGTCGACCTTCTCTTCGAAGTTTTTCTTTATTTACATATATGAGTAATCTTATAAAAGTTGTTTCCATTTCCAGTCAGACCCGGACCAAAAATTCGAGAGTGCCGCGACTTTAAGAGTATTGATCCTGTTTTGTTCTTTCGCGATCTACAACTGATTAACTTCAATCAAATGATTTATTTAGACAAAATAGATGATAAGATTAAATTTATCAACTCTGCCATACTCGGGTTATTCGATAAGCATGCTCCTGTTCGCATACGCAAATTTACTAAGCCCTACGCGCCCTGGCTAACCGACAATCTTAAGTTCATGATGCGTCTTAGGGATAAAGCGAAGGCGAAATTTAGGAGATCGGGGTCGATTGGTGACTGGGAATATTACAAATCATTGCGCAATCTAACAACTTCTACGGTCAAGTGGGAAAAAAAGGCTTATTTCGAATTTATATCTCGTGGGCGATGTGGTTCTTCCATCTGGCACCACCTTTCGTGTATCAGCTATCAAACCAAGCAAAAAGTGAAACTTCCGGATCATCTAACTAACGTCAATGACATTAACAATTATTTTCTCACATCTCTTCCACGACCATCTGCGGCGTGGCCACCTGGTGACCCGGATGCAATTATTCCTAATACTTTCTACTTTCATACTGTGAACACCAATGATATTCAGAATATCATTAACAAAATCAAAACTAACGCTGTTGGATACGACAACATTTCAATACAGATGATTCGGCGTTGTTGTCCGCTCATAACTCCATATATTACTAACATAATTAATACATGTTTGTTAACTGGTGTTTTCCCGGATGGTTGGAAGCATGCTGTTGTGATTCCTTGCCCTAAGAATGCAGACCCTAAAGATTTTAAAGACCTAAGGCCAATAAGCGTCCTACCTGTGCTGTCCAAGGTTTTGGAGCGGGTCGTGGAGCAGCAGCTGAAATGCTATGTAAATACACATAATTTACTACCTGAAGTTCAATCTGGCTTCAGGAGTAATCACAGTTGTGTAACAGCACTCGCAAAGCTAACTGATGATATTTTATTAGCTTCGGACCAGGGTCTTATCACAATTTTAGTCTTACTTGATTACACAAAGGCTTTCGATACTGTCAACCATGCTACCCTGCTCGGGATGCTTGGGGGTGTTGGCTGCAAGGATGCCCGGGGGGTACCGCAGGGTTCTATTATCAGTCCTATTCTGTTCTCACTGTACACGTCGAAATTCACGTCTGCTCTTGAACATTGTACTGCGCACCTGTATGCAGACGACACACAAATTTACTGTCACTGAAATTTACTGTCTCTAAAATTAATAGCGATTTACAAACCCTACATGAGGTCTCTTCAGCTCACTCCCTAACGTTGAACCCGACGAAATCGCAGGTAATACTCTTCGGTAGCCGGAAAGCTTGTGATAGTCTGACACCAGCAATAACTTTACAGATTGATAATATAAAACTTCCAATTGTAAAAAAAGTAAAAAATCTAGGGGTGATAATAGATAACAGCTTTCGCTATCGTGATCAGATTTCTAAATATATAAAAAATACCTACATTAGTTTGAAAAAACTATATCCTTATCGGTCAGTTCTACAGGGAAATGTTAAGAAACTTCTGTGTGAGGCTTTTGTTCTATCCCAATTCAACTTATATCACCCTGCTATTGATAGGGCTACTGCTTGTCGCATACAAAAGATACAGAATGCGTGCCTTCGCTTCATTTACGGTATCCGAAAATTTCATCATATCTCACATAAGTTAAAAGACTCTGGATGGTTATCGATGGAGCGAAGGAGGGATCTGATTACTTTATGCTTTTATCACAAGATCTTGTTGTTCAAATTCCCGCCATACTTGTATAATAAAATAAAGTTTCGAACCGACGTGCATACCTTGTCCACTCGGTTTCGGGGGTTAATCTCGCCACCTTTCCACCACTCCGCACTTTATCAAAGAAGTTTTACCTTCTCGATTTATAAAATGTATAATGCTATTCCTGGTGAATTAAAAGGAACTGGAAGTTATGAATTCAAAAAGAAACTGGGTGACTTTCTCTCACGGCTGTGATCTGTGTAATGTATGTATGTGACCATGATGCAAGTGATTTACCTTCATTCTGTTGAAGGACTGCCTTCGTGCTTTGAGCAATCGGTGTTTAGGTTAAGTTAGTTTTTAGTATTGTTAGTTATAGGCAATGAGTAGCATATATTTCTTCTCGTTTCTTTTTTTTTATTATTACCTACTTAATTATGTAATTATGCTGAGGTACTTGCTTTCCAATGCATTACGTGGTTAGGCATGAGCAGGAATGGGCAAATATGCTCCTACTGGGCCTCGCCACGTGGTTGTATGCCAATCACTCTTGTATTTTTTTCTTATAATTTCGTATATGTATATATAGAAAATGTTTGGGTACAATAAAGCCATTTATTATTATTATTATTATTATTATTATTATTATTATTTGATTTCATGATATTTTCCACACATGTTTGTAGCGTTAAGAATACACTATGAAGTGTGTCTCGATCGAATTGTTGGAAAGCTGTTTCTACTGCACTAATTAAATTATCAATATTTTTAGTGATTATTTGATGTTGCAATGCTTGTATTGAATTAAAAAACCCTAGATCCAAAACATTTAGGTCTGGACTATTCGGAGGTTGAGATTTGAATTGCAGACTCCAACCTTCTTTTTCAAGTTCTTCTTGTAAAGCAGTATCATTATTTGTTAAATGAAGCTTGGTATTGTCTTGCTGTACGTAAACAGTACGTGATTTTCACTTTTTGGAAATTTTTCGCGTATATCTGGTAAAACATTTTTAATCATCATATTTCGAATTTCTTCTTTGCCGATCTGTTCCATGACTTTCGTTACTGCAGTTCCCTTTAGACGATTTTTAGAGTTCATTTTAAATTTTCTTTGAAAGTGAATGGCCAGATTCCAATTTTTCTATCGATATATTCGTTTGTAAATCAATCCAATCTTGGTCTTGCCACCGCTGCCATAAACATTACTTTAGCGATGAACCTTTTACTTTTACATTGTCTGTGAGGTACTGACTCATCTAAAGAAACATAAAATGATTATAAAACCATTTTTCATCAATATGATCAACACCCATCATTTCAGAAAGAAAAAACCATTAGGTTGAACATGTTGTAAACAAAACCGAGCTCTTTCGATTTTGTTAAAACTGGTTAAGCTTGGTTTAATAGAAGATGAAACACGCTTAAACACATTCCCTTTCTTTAAAATTCTACGCAAAGTCGTTCTTGGTACATTTACTGTATGTAATAAGCTTCTTAGTGTCCTTATTTGATTTAAAGGAATATCCCAAATTTTTTTCTAATTGTTGAGAAAAGTCTTTCTTTTCTGCTCCACAATTTGACTGAGTTCCTTGTGTGTTCGATTATCATCCATTTTTAGTAAAAATGAATTTAAAAACCCTTAAAAAATACGAGCAACCCAAAAGGGAGCTGATATTAACAGTAAACAGAGGGGTGGTCAGTGTTCCTTCTGAGCATGCGCATGTGCGCGCGCACAAATTTCTGTTACTGTAATATAATGTGACAAGTAATGTGGAACAAAACAAGTACATTGTTGTGAGTTACACTACTAGTACTTTATTTCTTTAAATTTTTTAACTAAATACTACTAATAGTTGAGTGTAGGCTTTCACGACCGTAATCCATAGTAGGTATGTTTTTTCGGGTCTTGTCGCGTAGGTAACTATTCACTGTCTTGACGTTTCGCTGATTGTGCTATCAGCTTCTTCAGAAGTTTTCTAAAGACTGATCTTGTCGTCTTTTGCTTCTAGTTATATATCCCATTCCCGTTCCGCCTCGCCGATCCGTAACCGTCCCGCTTCGTTGATCCGTCAGAACAAGGACCTGATCATAGTACGAGCTGATAAAGGCAATGCAACGGTGGTCATGGATCGTGAAGATTACAACGCGAAGATCCAGACACTACTGGACCCGATCCACTACAAGAAACTAAACAAAGATCCAACTACGAAGGTAGAAAAGCAAACAAGGGACGCTATTAAAAAATCATCAATCCCGAAAGAAGAGCAAAGAAGACTGTTACCGTCAGAAAGTCGACCACCAAGACTGTACGGACTACCAAAGATTCATAAATCTGGAAACCCTCTTAGACCAATCGTTAGCACATGTGGCTCACCTACCTACGAATTAGCCAAATATCTCGCAAGACAGCTTTCGCAATATACCGGGAACACCGAACGCTTCGTGAAGAACTCTGAACATTTTATCGAGATACTACAACAACATGAAATAACCAAGAAAGATATATTAGTATCCTTTGACGTGGAATCACTATTTACCAACGTACCAGTGGAAGAAACACTACAGATCATCAGGCAACAACTAATACCAAAAGGGTTACAACCCGATTTAATTGACTTGGCGAGACTCTGCCTTACCTCAACCTACTTCCTGTGGAACGAAGAATTCTACGAACAAGCGAGTGGTGCTGCAATGGGATCTCCTCTATCACCTGTCATCGCCAACATCTTCATGGAAGCATTTGAACAAGAGGCAATTGAATCTAGTAAAATGAAACCTAAATGCTGGTACAGATATGTAGATGACACCTTTGTCATATGGCCACATGGACGGAAAGCACTGGGTGAATTCATGGAACATATCAACAGGAAACACTTACACATCAACTTCACGATGGAAATCGAAGAAGACGGTACCTTACCCTTCCTAGACGTCTTAGTGCAACGTACCGACAGCAGTAGATTAGGCCACAGTGTATATCGTAAGAAGACACACACAGATCGGTATCTGCACGCAACATCTCACCACCATCCACAGCAGAAGAGGTCCCTCATTAACACATTATTGAGAAGAGCAGAGAAAATCAGCGACGAACATCATAGACAGAGTGAAACCCAACACGTCAAAACCGCTTTGCAGAAGAACGGCTACAGTGAAAAAGACATAAGGAAACCCCGAAAACAGATGAACAACCAGGACCGACAAGAGCCAGCAGGATACGCATACCTACCGTACATAGCCGGAGTCACTGACAGACTTAAGAAGACCTTAGAGAAAAGAAACATCACCACTCGATTCAACACAGTGACAAAAATAGAACAACTACTTCCTCCCAACAAAGACGCGTTGCCGAAACTACTAACCAAAGGTATATACGAATTGAATTGTCAATGCGGGAAGAGCTACATCGGCCAAACGGGACGCAGTATACAATGCAGAGTGAAGGAACACGAGAGAGACGCACGCCTTGGACATAGCCAAAAATCTGCAGTAGCGGAACACCTGCAGCAACAAGGAGACCACAGCATAAGCTACAGCGACGTGAAGGTATTAGCCAGAACTAGCCACTACCATCCGAGGATAATACGTGAGTCTGTAGAAATAATGAAAAACAATCACAACAACTTTAATCGTGAAGACGGATACAAACTCAGCAATACCTGGAAGTTGGCACTACGAGATCGTCATACAAGAAACGGTAGAGTTCATCGGTCAGGTACGGTCATGAATCAACTGAGCGAAACGGTTACGGATCAACGAAGCGGGACGGTTACGGATCGGCGAGGCGGAACGGGAATGGGATATATAACTAGAAGCAAAAGACGACAAGATCAGTCTTTAGAAAACTTCTGAAGAAGCTGATAGCACAATCAGCGAAACGTCAAGACAGTGAATAGTTACCTACGCGACAAGACCCGAAAAAACATACCTACTATAAATACTACTATTTTTACAGTAGTAGTACAAATTTAGCAAATCTTTAAAAAAATTACTCACATAGCATACATTCTCAATAATCGGACCAAAAGTAACCAAATGTGATAACTATTGTGTAGTATAAATTAGTTCCTCTTCAAATCAAAAGAACGAAATTCTGTTTAATGTGGCAGTGCTCCTATCTATCATAAAAGAGATGTCACAAATTTTTCAATATAATATAATGGATAGGTCCCATTTGCTTAATCACCACAATCTAGATCTAGTAGATCTAGTAGATTTTCGTGTTGGGACGTGAAGACAAAGGTTCATAAAGCATTTTGCAAGGTGAACTACAACTGAGGAAAAAGAGAGTTCTGTTGCAGCAATGAATTTTTACATTGCACAAGATGGTGGGCATATTGAGCAGCTTTAATCAAGCTCTTCAGCTTCAAACCCCCATCGGAACAATCGTTAGAAATACTGGAAAAGTGAATAGAATCAAGTTTGCTCAAAATGTGTCGCAAATTATCTGAGAAAGCCACGCCTTTGCATCTTTTCCCAACAAAACCACTTGACAGTTTTGTATTGTTCTGTGGACTCTGTGGTCAAATGGTCCAACAAATGGCGGCTACGGATAAAACCCGGCCAAATGTGAAGCTTTCCGTTTCTCGCCCGTCAACCATCATCTCAGTCGAGGGTGAGCGCCCTCCATGGTGCTCTGAGGTCCGGTATCCTGGTATCATTCTCGATACCAAACTCGTGTTTCGGCAGCACTTCTCGAGGGCCGTCCTGTGTCCACTCCTCTGCAGTAAAAGCTCTCTCAGCTTGAAAATAAACCTACTGATATAGACGGTGTTTTTTCCGACCGATTCTTACTTATGGCGCCCTAACCTGGTCCACTGCCAGCATGTCTCAAATTAAGCGGCTCAATACACTTCAGAATGATTGTCGGAGCTCCTTGGTTCATCTCCAACGCCCAGATCCACAGAGACCTAGCAATTCCACCTTTCAATGAATATGCCATGGCACTGGCCAAAAGAACCCTCTAAAGGGCTTCTCGGTCGGGGAACCCGCTTATAGAACATTTTGGGGAGCTGGACCCGGACAGGCCTCCACCTCGCGTCAGCATCAGAAGGATTCTCGAAGACGCCCGATTGTCCATGGCTTGGTGAGTCCACACAATGAGGACAACTACATTCCAAGCGGCTAGAACCGCTAAAACTTTAAGGAAAAAAAAGGTTCAAGGACCAAATGGTCCAACATTGGGAAAATCGAAGACCTTAGAAGGTGAATAATAAAATGGGGAAAAAGTGAATAGAATCAATTTTGCTCAAAATGTGTCTCAAATTATCTGAGATACCTCAGTGGTCATCTTGTATTCAATTGACTATTGTATAAAGTCACACCTTTACATCCTTTCTCAACAAAACTATTTGAGAGTTTTGTATTGGAAGGCAAGCTTCCAGAAAAAGACATCAAGTGCTGCTAAAATTGTATCTGATTTGCACTAGATCAGAAACAATGTTGGATCTTACACCAACAATGCCAGCAACAGGAAAATATAATTGCAGTGTGATGCTACATCTAAAACTACTCGGTCTTGGTCCTAACGTCAACCAGTTCGGTTTAGTTCTAGTGCTGGTGCTAGGGAATGCTTTGTTCGGGTCTAGAAAGAATTTAGCTTATGTGTATTTTGGTGAGGAAACGTACCAGCTCTGGTCGAATAGTATAAACATTATACTTGTTTGATTGCAAGACCATTGGCAGTATTGTTATACTGTGATCTATTTTCTGGAATTTATTCCGAACAGGAATTGTTAAAGATCATTTTAGCTCTTCTTGGCCATAAATATTCAATTCTTTTGTCCAAAAAGAATGGTGGAAGAAGAGTTCACCCATCTTTCAATGAGGGGTCAGTTTGTTTATGAAACAAATGACAACAATATCTAGGAGGAACTTTATGCTTAAGTTCTGTATGAGGAATTTGTTTTGGTGAACTTGGATGCGTTAGATCGGTGGGTCTAAGCTGAGGCTTCTATATCAGATGTTTTGGAATGTTTGGCATCTTGTAATGAAGCTGCATACTTCACTTTATTGGCCTTAGTTTGTTTATCATGAATCAGAAAAGTTTTTCTTTTTTAATTTTGAAAGACAACTTTCATTAAATTTGAAGTAGGAACTGCCCCTTAAGGTTTCCACCATTACTTTATTCTTTATTTTATTTTTTTTTATTATATATAAATATTTGTAGATGAAAATAAAGGCATTATTATTATTATTATTATTATTATTATTATTATTATTATTATTAT
>ML218868.1:17839-43891 GCA_004785975.1 Popillia japonica
ATTATTATTATTATTATTATTATTATTATTATTATTATTATTATTATCCAGATTTATACTTGAGAAAACGTATCATATTACGCTGCTTGCAAACTTCAATTAGCTGGCAGAAGCATATTTACTTAATAAAGAGGCAGGCCAAAAAAAACGGAATAATACCATCCATTTGGATTATACATATTTTACGAACACCTAAATACACATACATACAAGTACATACACTGCATGAATATAATATAGCCAGGAGCTAATCGCATAAACAACGATTCAGACCACAATTTCACCCCTATTATTTAACAAAAGGATTGTGGTAACAGGTTGGCTACATTTACCACCGCCCGAATGGGGGAAGAAGAAATTTGTTACAGCTCTGTTATATACTAACAACGCGGTATTATATCTGCGTTTATAAAAGAAAACAACATAGAGCTCCCTGCACATCTGCTACCAGCTTCCGAGTTGTACATATGTTACCGCTATTTGTTTTAATGAACATTACTTCTGCTATGTCTAATTCTGGTGTGCGCGTGTAATCGAATATGATTTAGGTAGCTAGTTGTATTGTCGAGAAACACGTAATTGCAAAGCCCAGTTCTGATATTTTGGTCGCAAAGAATGCGAAAATTCAATTGGTTTCGCATATTTTCGTAGTTTCTTTTCGAACCGATAGGTGGTACCGTTTAGCTGACAATAAACTGTTGCCAAATACGTGGGAAAATCAAAATCGTTTGTCGCGATGTGGATTCAGCAGTAAAAGAAAGTTAAAAATATGGATGACTTACCAGAACTTGGCTCAATAGGCTAAATGACACTGAACACGGACAAAAAATTAAATTTGACCGGAATCCAACCTTGACATTGCAATTAAGAGTTGTAAAATTAAAACAGAATGGCATGGGAGTATCCCATACTCCCATACGAGGCCATCCCCTTGCTCATGTCAAATGTCTAAGCACAATGAAGAAGCCATTGTTAAGCGAACAAAATGTAATGAAAAGACTCGGTTGAGCGAAAGAGAATACGGATGAAGCTTCTGTTTCGGGATACCACCATCCTTCCGTTCCTGGTCAACCTTGTCCAATAGACTGATTCACGGACTATTAAGCACCCTGTAAAGGTTCATGTTTTGGGTTGTTTTTTCGAAACAGGATTGCATTTGTTTACTTACAACCTGAATGCTATCTGGTCGGACAAGGCTCGTCCAGGCAATTCGTCGGGCCTGGCCCATCCTACGGCACCACTAAATCACAAATCAGGAAATCCATCACCGAATGGATACACAATAGATGCAGGGATTGGTGGCACAGATCACCTGGGCAAAGACAGGCAAAGGAGTTCCTAAAAGAACAGAAGCCTGAATTCACCAGAGACCTACTAGATAAAGACAGGAAAAACTGTCAAATTGTTAGTAGGTCTGTTGACAGGTCACTGTAGACTAAATAGGCATATGTACAACATAGGCTTAGCGGAAGATGCCATGTGCAGATTCTGCAGGAAGCCACGGTCCATATATTGTGCCGCTGCATAGACCTGGCAAGGACAAGGTTTCTTATTTTGGGCACAGAATATCCCACAGCACAGAGCTACATACAGGAACCGCTCTCAAGGACGTTAAGCCTCATAATGGCAAAGTTAGAGGGCGCCTTCTAGGTTTACTGGGGATCACAATAGACCGGGAAGGTCCCGGTGAAAGAGGCCCGTAGGGCCACCCCTAATCTAATCTAATCTAACCTGAATGCTCCAAAAATGCTTAAAATTTTTAAGAAGCATTTCCTGCCTACTGTTCCGAACCACCAGAGCAAGCTCTGCACCGAGTGGAAAAGGAAGTTTAGCATCGTCACATTGATTAGCCATCGCAGTCGTCAGATGCCAATTCTATTGAGATAGCGTGGGCATATCTTAAGAACAAGCTTCGGGCGAAAAAGAGTGTTTACTTTGAAGCAGGAGGTCTTTACCGAAGGAATACGCGGTTAACCTAGTAGAAAGTATGCTTTCCCCATAGAAATAAAACCAATGGTGTTAAATGACAAAGTCTAGGGGAACAATTCTTATCACTGAAACAAAAGAGTACGAGTATATAGCGAGGAATCGTCTCACGCACTAATTGAATTGTTGTTGGGTTCTATGGCAAGTGGCAGCGTCTTGTTTAAATCACATGTCATCTACATAAATATCTTCCAATTCAAAATCAAGGTTTAGTGCTTGACCAGCTTCATTTTACAAAAACAATATGGTTCACCCCAATGCATCAAGCAGAATGTGCTTCAAGGTTGAAAATGATTTTTCTTCCAAAAAATCAGCATTTTCTTGTTGATGCCCAATAATCTATTCGACCAAATCACTTTAGGCTTGACTTTTTATGTCAATTCAACTTCGCAAGCATGGCAACAGATTATTCGGTGAGTACCCCCTCTAAAGAACTTCTTAAAATTTGCAATGTTTGTCCATGACACCGAATTAATGTACCTGGACTTTCACCAAGAGGCATCACCAACTAATCCAGTCTATCTGAATCTTTTAATCTAATCTAATGTTTGTAAGTGCTTGATTAACCCTAAACATCAACTTTGAAATGGGTTTTTCTTCGTAAGGTTGGCAACACTTTACTGCAGGAATGGTGACAAATCAAATCTTGCATTCATTTTGGGACAAATTTGATCTGGCCAATCAAAAAGCGGACTAGCCAGGTCATTAAGGTTTTCCTGCTATTTCAGAGGATAATAGATTCATAACCTTCTTCTTAAATTCTAATCCACCGTGCATAATACAACACATCAAATATGTATCTCTGAGGTATGGTTTCAAGCATTTTGCTGGAAATCATTGCTGATATGTTGTTAGCAAAAAATCTCGTAATATCATCAATTTTTTTTTCAAATAGAATCCAATTCCAATCAATTAATTTTTGCAACAATTTTGACAAGCATTTAAATGTTGTCTTCTAATTAAGAAAATATTTTTCTTTAGGGCATCAACGCATCACAACCTAATCGACAAAATTATATCAAAAACAGAAATTCGTAGAAATCCAACGCACAAAAGACCTCGAAAGATAAACCACCATCGTCAAAACTACTCAACAAACTCAACGCACTGCATTTCCTCCTAACGTCTTCCCTCATTGACAAGCCGTCAACTTCACTCAGCCCGACGTTAAGGGATTAGAAAAGGTTTTGCCGGGAAATTCCTCCGCTGAAAAATTAGATTCGGGACGGAATTAAAAATCGCGCAAAACAAGGGTAAAAGGAAGCCAGAGACTGGTAGACTGTATAACAAGGAGAAGAATTACTGGAGAGAATTTATTTGAAATGACGTGGCGGTTTTTCCGCCAGGATAAAGTGTGATTTCGTTGAATAATTTTAAGTGTAATCGAGACGTTATCGCTACCCCTCGACGATATTATTGGCTCTCCGGTAGGGGAATTGGATCTGATAGGGATTACCACATATTGAAACTGATGATTTCTCTTCTATATCTCGTTTTATATTTATTATTATTACTCCTGTCGTTTTTGGGGAAGGATATTGATTTTACGCGAGATATAATAATCTTTTAGAGACCAGTTTAAAATAAAACTTACCTGCACTCTTGCTTCTGTCAGGTTTATCTTCATTGCTAGATCTTCTCTTGTAAAAACGTCTGGGTAGTGAGTTTGAGCAAATGCACTTTCAAGTTCTTCTAACTGAAATGTCAAAATAAGAAGTATTTAGGTGCAGATATAAGTAAGTAGACGTACTTGTTGTAATGTGAAGGTCGTCCTATTCCGACGTTGTTTTCTTCTGACGAAGGTGTCATCATGGATAGCCGGATGGTAAGAGTAGCTAGTATCTGCAAGAAAAAAGAAATTTGTTATACGAGGGTGGGTCAATATGTCGGTGACTTTTTAAATTTGCCGCCAATTAACTGAAAGAGCAACACTGCTCCTGTCAACAGAGATCTGTCAGCTGGAAAAAAGTGAATTTCGTTTGCACATTAAGCATTACTTTTTGCGGAAAGAAAAACACGACTAAGCTTGATAAGTGTTATGGGAGCTCTGCACCATTAATTTCGATGGTAAAAAAGTGGATAAGCAAATTTCGTTGTGGCTGTACAAGCAACAACATAACATTCTGGACGCCCAGTTGAGGTCTCTACACCCGAAACAACTAAAAGAATTCACGATCGGAGATTGAAAGTGCGAGAGATTGTGGGAGCCATAGGCGTATCACATAATTCAGTAGTTTCAATTTTGAATGATTACTATGCACAGTGGGCCAGAATGCTTTAAAAACGGTCAAAATTCAAAGTTGATTTTTAAAGTACAGAAAAGTACTACATTGTTTTGAATTAATCAATAATAGGTACATAAGTAAAACGACAAACTATACAAATTTGATCTTTATTGACTAAAATCAGTATAAAAATCGTTGCATATGACTGAAAGTTCGTCATTATTAGGATGGTGAACCTTTAGTTAACACTCCTCATCATCTGTGGATAAGTTAATATCAGAGAAAGTGCAAGAATGATGTCTGAAGTTTGTGCAGATATTGTTTTTATACTGGAAATATGTGGGTCTGATGAAATTACTAAATTAGTTAACAAATCTTCATTTGTAGCTGTTCTTGATATTTTTCTTGTAAGACATTTTTAAACCTTCATTTCTGGCTTCCTGTGCCTCCTCTGATAATTGGCCTATAGGCACCAATGCAGTCGATATAATTGCCGAACCATGAAAGAGTATTTTATGGACACTAACTAGCATAGGAAATCAAGTATAATATTTTAAATGCAATTCTACAGTCTTTTGGCAATACGTTTCGAATAATATTATATTAATTTCATAGCTAGAGGCAAGAGTTGGTAGAATTATCCAAAATCGATAAATTAGTTCTTCATTTATTGTTTGAAAAATCGAAGTGCAGTGTTGCCATCATTTGATGTTCCACTACCGTCTGTTCTAGGCTCATCTATCATTATTTGCGTCAAAGCCTGTCTAATTTTGAATGCACGTCTTGGTGTTGTTTGCGAAACCTCCTTCATTATAGAAGCAGCATTGGTTTCTCCAGAAGCTTTTAAACTCATCTGGGCTGCGAGAATAATTTGTTTCGTTTCAAATTGTTTCTGAATTTCTGCCCCTTCTTCGTTTAGACCTTTCGCTGCTTAATTCGAATGCTATTCGTGGTCGCCCGGCATCAGTGGATGTAGATGGCATGTCTTGACCTTCACTATTGCTTTCAATATTTGGTAATAGGAAATTTTGCTTCAGCCAGTTTCGATGTTTTGTTAAAAAATAAAAAAAATTGTTAAAAAGATCCACGGTTTCCAACCTATCTTGTTATGCGCAATTTATTTCCAACGTCTTGGATAGCGGTGGCCAAGTGGATACTATTTATACGGACTTCGCTAAAGCCTTTGATCGTTTAGACCACAGCATTATTCCCTTCGAACTACAGTCGTTTGGTTTTAATGAAGCATTAGTGGCACTGTTTACGTCGTACTTAGCCGACCCAGTTCAGTACGTATGTATATTACAATTCTTATGCTTCTAAACGTTATATCGCTACTTCAGGGGTTTCCCAAGGCTCGATCTTGGGTCCGCTTATATTTAACATTTCTATCAACGATATTAGTGATAGTATCACATTACTTCATCTGAGGACTGTGCTATACTGCAGAATGACCTCAACAATCTAAATGGCTGGTGTATAACAAATAATCTGTCTTTGAATGTGAATAAATGTAAAATCATATCCTTCAGTCGCCAATCAACTATAACACTCTTCGATTATACAGTGGATAGCAATCGTCTTTCACGCTGCGAGATATTAAGGACTTAGGTGTTTATTTTGACACCAAGCTCACATTCAAACATCACATCCATTTGATTACTAAATCTGCCAGGAACTCTCTGGGTTTTATCATCCGTAATTGTAAACCCTTTAAAAATATTAATACTTTAAAATGCTTATACTTCGCCCTGATTCGCTTGCGCTTGGAATATGCATCACTTGTTTGGTCTCCATATTACCTTAATCAAAAACACCAGCTGGAATTGATTCAGAGGAGGTTCGTTAAATTCTTATGGTTTACGGTTGATCATGTGTATCCACCACAGAATTTTGATCACTCCATTCTTTTATCCAGATTTAATCTAACATCTCTTTAGTTTAGAAGAATAGATTTCAGTATTCGCTACTTATATCGAATTCTACACAATGAGGGTGACTGTCCAGTGTTAATTCACTCTCTCACGAATATTTTACTGAAGTCACCTATTTATACAATGACTTCTAGTTTCAATAGAATTTCTGCGCAGGTTGACATTAACTGTTGTTCACTCACTGAACCTAAATGTGTAGTTGACAAGAATTTTAAGTCCGTAACACTATATTTTTTTTGTACATAGTTTGTTTTTTTTTTTATTTTGTTTTTAAACATTATTTGAGTTGTATTTTTTCTATAAAAATATTTGTTATAGGTAACTTGTACATATTTGTTTGTGTCAATTATTGTCCTGTAATTGGAAATGTATTCTCTGTTGGGCAAATATATATGTATTATTATTATTAGTATTATTTCTTGGACCGACTACTGTTTTGCCATCGCTTCGACAAATCACAACAAAACATATAGACTGCTTTCTCTACTTTTTGGATACAATTATCAGCAACATTTTCTTTATATAATCCTGTTAAAATTTCATTTAACACGTGTTGGTTTCTCTGAGAAGCATCTCCGTCATTTTGATGCTAGATATAAAACAAATTTAGCCTTCTTACATAATAGGAAAGCACACCTATAACAACAGAAACTTTGTCTAGTGATATCAAATTTAAATTCAAACCTTTATAAAATATATAAGATTTATAAAAAAAACTCTAGATATTTAATACTGCATTAGTTCTTTTCAGAAAGAAACCCCTAACAAAATATAATTGCAGTTTCTTACGTTCTGCAAAAACATGAAACTATGCAACGCTTTACTAAAACATCTGTAGTAAAAAGAATTGCCAAAAATTGCAGTTATTTTTTCTTATATGGTAAAGTAAACTTCAAGTCACTACATAATTAATTCTGGAATGGGAACCCAACTCCGCAAAAAACAAAATATATCTCCACCTAAACTTTACATTCGGCAAGTCGGCGAGACCATTACAAGCTAAGTAAATTTAATTTTTTGATCATATAACATAAAACAAAATTTCAAACTGACACACATACGAACACTGTCTCAGTGAAGTTGGCCCAACCACCTGAAACTTAATATTTCTGAATTTATTTCATGGTACCATGCGTAGGTGATAGTATGTAGAAGTCGAGTCATAAGACCTAGAGAAGACACATTTCAGAATGTCTCAAAAAGAAAGTCAAATTTCCAGCTTTGTGGAATATAAGTATATTAATGTGGTTCAAAACAACTTAAGACCCTAAATTGTACGAATGCGTTTAAATAATATCGATTGCGTCTTTCAACAAAATGGTGCCACTTGTCATACGGCTGAAAAAGTAAAACATTGGATGTTCGAACACAATATTTCGGTTTTAAATTGGACTGCTAGTAGTCCAGATATGTCGCCAGTTGAAGCCTTATGGCATATCATGAAGAAGAAACTACGAGGAAATCCGGCAAGGACCTTTCCAGAATTGCGAACTCGTCTCCAAGAAATATCTTTAGTTTTCATTGCGTTTTTCGTTAATATGATAATTCTCTTAGAAAACATAATGTTGATAGTTGAACCAACTTCACTGAGACAGGGCTCGTATATTAAGAGTATTATTTGTAGCATTTATTATTTGTAGACATCTGGAATTAACACAAAATTATCGTACTACGTAATTTAAAACACCGTTGAAAATGCACTATTGCGTACGCCCAGAATCTGTTCCCACGGTAAACTGCCAAACAGTAAAGTTCAACGCATCACCAGTCGCATACATTTCCAAGAATCCGGAAAATACTTGTTTTATTGAAAAGTCCTATAATTTATCTTATATTTAACAATAAAGATAGTATTCTTATGAAAAGTTGAAAATATTTGACCCACTGTGCTATGGTACGAGAAAACTTCGCGCAGGATGGGTGCCACCTTTGCTCACAATCGACCACAAACACAACTTCGCAGGAGTGTTTGGCGTTGTTTAACCGCAATATGGACGAGTTTTTGCGCCGTTTCGTAACCGTGGACGAAACGTGGATCCACCACAACACACCAGAGACGAAACAGCAGTCAAAACAGTGTGTTTCTCGAAATGAATCGGCCCCAAAGAAAGCCAAGATGAGTTTGTCAGCCAATAAAGTCATAACGACCGTTTTTTGGGATGCACGAGGTATAAACCACATTGATTACCTTCAAAAGGGTAAAACAATTAATGGGGAATATTATGCCAAGTTATTGGGTGGATTTAATGAGGATTTGGAAAAAACACGACCGCATTTGGTCAAAAAAAAGCAGTCCTGTAATTTGAAATTCTATGTATGTCGTAAATTAAAATGCTAAAATAATGCTAATGGTTGTTAAACTGGAAAGCAAAATTTCTATTGTTTTAATTTGAAAAATCTTGGCATTTCGACAAAAATTAGGCACGTTATGTCTTTAAGCTTTAGCGAATCAGTTCTAATCACCAAGTATGAAGAAGTCGGAAGTTCAAAGTCATCGTCTCCAAAAATTCTTTTATGTGCATAGTAGATACACCAAAATATGCTGCAAAATATAGATACCGAATTGTGAATTTCTGTGGTGCTATTGGCTTAAACAACGATACCTTTAGGACAGAAACTAGCACCAGCAACGAACCAGTAACTCATTAGATGTATAATTTAATTATGGTACTATGAGCTGGACTTGGACAGAAGCACAAAACGCCCAAAAATTATTAAGGTGCTCAAGCTACCACCTCATAGTGGATCTGGTCGTAGATAGGAATATTTTTGCGTCAGATTTCTATGGAATACTTCTAATCTTCCTAAATTAAAAGATTAAAAAAATACAAGCATACACCTATTATTCACCTTCTTCTTACTGATCTTGACAGCCACATTGCTCCCCTTATAGATCCCAACCCTCACCAAGCCGTAGTGAAGACCGGCGATGGTAATAGGGAATTGCAGGAAGTTATAGATCATTTACCGATAGGCAGCCCAAAAGACTGGCCAAAATCTAGCTTCACCTAATAAAAATCCACTTTTGTTATTTTTCTGCAAGCTGGTCTTTGATCCAAAAGGTGTTCCAACTTTTAAAAGGACTTCTTCGCAGCCAAACACATGTGTCTTTCAATGGGGAGTTTTAACGGAGAACTTTTTAATTAAATTGGATAAACATATCATCGAACCTGATGTGATCTGTAATGCTTAAAAAAAAGAAGTGGATTTCTCAAAACTCCTAGCGAATACTATTCTGGTCAGATATAATCTCGGCAGAATAACGGCAGGAAGGGGATAAAGCAATACTGCTGCGCTAGCATCAGAAAGGTACCTCGTTAGGTCCTTCCGTTCGCTCTTTCTTTATTATTCGTTCCGTGTAAAGCGAAAACTTTTTTTTTACCGCATTTGGTCAAAAAAAAGCAGGACAATGGAAGGGTCCACACATATGCAGTTTCCATGGCAAAAATCCATTTTAGAAGGGATAAAAGAATTGGAGGAATGTTGAACAAAGTGCGCAGATCTCAAAGTAGACTAGGTTGAAAAATAAATTGTTGGACGCCCCTGTATCTCTTTAAAACAATTTTCGATCCAAAAAATTTCTAGAGACAGACCTGTTAAACCCACCCCACTGCATAAACATAAAACAGAGAGAGAAAAAAAAGCAAACAACCAATACCAGATTATATTTGTTAACAGTATTTTTAAAGTAATTGAAAATTAAATATGAAAAAGTTTTTAATATGGATTAAATTTTAAAACATACACCGCTTTGCAGCAGCCACCGTATAGAGAGAGATAGAGATAAAGAACCGGGGGGAAAACGCTGTATAGGTTTGTGAAGGACGGAAAACGCAAAACTCCACGGTACCGTGTACTGCACGGTTCCGAATACCGAAAAAAAAAAAACTCGGCAAAATTTTACCAAGATAAACCGATTTTAATATTAAATCAATATAGCCGTTAAATATTTGATGAGTTTGAAATAAGCGATGTTTGCGCGTGGTTTTAATTCGCGGGGAACAGAGCAGATTATCGGATTAAATATACAATTTCACTGAATTAAACATGAGATTTTAATTAATATATCCTCGCCATTGCGCTAATATAATTACGTCTAACTCGAAATTAAAGTTTACGAGATGCCGGTGGAATGAATCCTACCTACCGTACAAAAAGTTTTCGCTTTACACGGAACGAATAATAAAGAAAGAGCGAACGGAAGGAAGAAAGAGAAAGGAGGTACCTTTCTGATGCTACCGCAGCAGTACTGCTTTACCCCCTTCCTGCCGTTATTCTGCCGAGATTATATCTGGCCATAATAGTATTCGCTAGGAGTTTTGACAAATCCACTTCTTTTTTTTTTAGCATTACAAGTGACATCAGATTCGATGATATGTTTATCCAATTTAATTAAAAAGTTCTCCATTAAAACTCCCCATTGAAAGACACATGCGTTTGGCTGCGAAGAAGTTCTTTTAAAAGTTGGAAGACCTTTTGGATCAAAGACCAGTTTGCAGAAAAATAACGAAAGTGGATTTTTATTAGGTGAAGCTAGATTTTGGCTAGTCTTTTGGGCTGCCTAGCGGTAAATGATCTATAACTTCCAGCAATTCCCTATTACCATCGCCTGTCTTCACTACGTCTTGGTGAGGGTTGGGATCTATAAGGGGAGCAATGTGGCTGTCAAGATCAGTAAGAAGAAGGTGAATAATAGATGTATGTTTGTATTTTTTTAATCGTTTAATTTAGGAAGGTTAGAAGTATTCCATAGAAGATGAGAAATCTGACGCAAAAATATTCGTATCTGTCACCAGATCCACTGTGAAGTGGTAGCTCACGCACCTGAATAATTTTTGGGCGTTTTGTGTTTCTGTACAAGTCCACCTCATAGTACCACCATTAACTTATACATCCAATGAGTTACTGGTTCCTTGCTAGTTTCTGCCCTAAAAGTATCGTTGTTTAAGCCAATAGCAGCACAGAAATTCAGTATCTATTTTTTGCAGCATACTTTGGTCTATCTACTATGCAGATAGAAGAATTTTTGGAGACGGTGACTTCGAACTTCCGAATTTTATCGATTGGTATGCTACAATAATAGATCATCCACCAATAAACAGCATAGTAAAGAAGAGTTTAACCATCAGTACTTCATATAAGTAGAAAAATGGGAAAAACGACTTCACACTAAAGAAATTTCTTCATACTTGGTGTTTAGAACTGATTCACTAAAGCCTAAAGGCATAACGTGCTTAATTTTTGGCCAGTGCCAAGAATTTTTTTTAATTAAAACCATAGAGATTTTGTTTTTCAATTTAATCGCCATTAGCATTATTTTAGCATTTTAATTTACGACATACATAGTATTTCACATCATTTATTCAAGCCCTAAAATAAATGATAAAGACTAAAATCTGCGTATAAAGCTCAATTAGTTGAACATGATCTACAGATCTATGGTTCATTTACAACTTTGCTATATCGTGCTAAGATCTCTCTTACTAAAATCTATTAGAGATTTTATCTGAATGGCTGACAAAACAAATATGGCTAAACTTTTTCGAATTTCTGAGCCTGTCATTTCTTTGCAAGACAAAACCCAAGAAAATTTCATGTTTAAAAATTCCATTTTTATATTTACTTAAAACTTATAATGAGGGTTTCCCGGTGTTGACCGTGTCATGGTCGATAATTTAAAATTATTTTAAAGGTTATTCATATACAAGTTATGACGTTCGAACTTGGAGATGGGGTCACGAGCTAAGGGAGTATATGTAAGTACCATCTTGTAGAAGATCTGACATTTTCTCTACGTACTGTGACTTATCCACGATGACAGTAGTGTTGCCTTTATCAGCGGGAAGAATGACTATGTCTTTGTTGGCGCGGAGAGAACTTAGAGCTGTACGTTCTACTTTGGTAAGATTTTCTTGAGGAGGCTTGGCGACTGAAACACGTTTGGCAGTTTCAAAGCGAATAGTGTCTGCATCTTCTTTAGGAAGTGTGCGAAGTGATGACTCTACTAAGGATATAATTTCCTCTTTTGGAATACTCTTAGGAGCAACAGCGAAATTTAAATCTTTAAATAGAACTGACATTTGTGCATCGGAAAGAGGATGTGAAGATAGGTTTTTGAGTATTTTTGATGGTGAAAGGTTCTTAGTTGGTTTATTTGGGGCGAGCAACTGGAATTTGCGAATATGATTCTCCTTGAGACGATCTGAGGTTCTTTGAGCTTGGATGAAAGAAATGCGATCTAATAGGGACCAATCGTCTGCAGACAATATCTTGGAGAGTTGACCATGACACGGTCAACACCCGGAAATCCTCATTATAGAGACTCGGGCCGTGGAAGCCTTCGATATCATTTACTTAAAACTTGACGGTATGGTTGTCATTTTATCTGCAAGAGTAATTGAGGTCGAGTATTTTGAAGAAAATAATTATCATCATAATACCAAGTAATTCAGAGGCTTATGGCAAAATTTTGTTCCTCTACAAATTCATGTTGGGGAGAATTGATGTAGATTTGCAACTTATTACTTGACAGAAACAAAAGGCAATATGATGACTTTAAATTAGGTTTTTTTCTTCCAACTAAAAAAAAAATAAATTTAGCTTTCGTGATTTAACCTTCCCTGAGTTAGAGTTCTACTTTTGTTTTCTTAGGCCACTAAGATCTCAATTACGAGTATGAACTAACAACGGCTTCTAATCTTTTATTGTACGTAAAAGCATTTTCTATAATCATAATAAATGCACACAACTATACATTTTTGAATTTGTAATTAAATGGCCTATCCGTTTTTAACATAATATACAGGCTGTTCTATTTAAAATTTGAAAGTTGAATGCAATGTATTATAATTTTGATATCTTCATTTTACGCAAAATAATGGATACTATGCAAATGCCCAATTTGGTTGAAATATCTTCAAAACTGCTTAAGATATTTAAGTGTTTCCAAATT
The DNA here is from genome assembly GCA_004785975.1 of Popillia japonica. Classification (NCBI taxonomy): domain Eukaryota; kingdom Metazoa; phylum Arthropoda; class Insecta; order Coleoptera; family Scarabaeidae; genus Popillia; species Popillia japonica. Next base: position 30,934 of record ML218868.1, read on the forward strand.
TTTGCCCACCACTGTATAATACTATACCTATATTTATACTATAAGTTGCTTTGAGAAAATATTTTTGGAAAAATTCAACTGCAAATGTTTTAATGCACCAAGTGAATCCTCCAAACGAAAGAATTGTCTTTGTATTAGGAGAAAAAGAAAGATATTTTAGTACATTTCCAGCAAAACCCGTCATTGTTTTAAAGCTTGGAATTTTGGCGTTCCAGTTTCTTGTAAATTTGTTCACCATTCCTTTAAATTCTTTTGTTTATGCATAGTGAAGGTGAACTTCGATGTATATGCATCCACCAAATCCTGCTTTGAAAATATCTAAGATATTGGATATGCCTAAAGGCTGGAACTATAAGTCCTTTAACTTTTTCATCTGTGGCTCGTCATAACTGGTAGACTTTTCCTTCTTTAGATTAGATAGATTGCAACAGGATGACCTAACTACCATTTCCAAGAAAATATCTACCTGCAAGACGCGAGGGGATGGTCTATTGGGATAGAGCTCCCCAAGGTGCTGGACCAAAGGCTTCTCTTCCTCCCAAGATGTCTCTGTTTAGCGCCAAAGATTAATCGCTTAAAATTAGTGTTTCAGGATACTTGGATGAATTTGGGCGGTTCTATTGAATGAGAGCACCGCAATAATGATAGGCTACACCCTGTTATTACATATTGATATACAGCGTTAGTAAAAAGTCCCGGAACGGTCGAATAACTTTGTTGAAAAAGATTTCTGAAGTTTGGTATGGGGGTATGGTTAATATAAATACATTTTATGTAATACAGTTTATATTTTTTTCACTTCCAGTTTAATCGGCAATACGTCCAACTTTATTTTTTTTTAACGGAACGCCCAGATTTTTTTAACACTTTTGAATGCAAAATAAAAAACTACGTTCAGGAAGTATTAAGATGTTTATTTTTATTCACACGAAAACAGTTAAAAAATTAAAAAAGTGTCCTAATACAGAAAAATCAAGATACCTGTCTATTCAGGTTGCGACTACAATAATTGTTCAAAATGCTCTACATTTACAATTGGACAAAAATGTAAACGGTCAGTAAAATTTCTTATTGAATTTTGTAGTTGTTCTGGAGTGATGCGATTGGCTTCTTGAACTATTCTCTCTTCCAATTATTCAAGATTATGGGGACAATTCTTGTACACTTGACATTTCAAGTGACCCCAAAAGAAAAAATCTAATGGCGAGAGATCTGGCGAACGTGCTGGCCATCCAATTGCTCCTCTATGTCCGATCCAACGTTCCGGAAAAATTTCATTCAAATAATCGCGGACATTATGGGCAAAATGGGGGGAGCTCCATCTTGTTGAAACCAAAAATGTGCATTAGGGTGATCACCTATGTTTGCATTTGGAAAGAGGGCCGCAAGTGCTGGAACAACCTCATTTCGCAATAAATTTAAGTAGACGTTGCCAGTTAAATTTCCTCTTATAAAAAATGGTCCTATGATGTTGTTTCCAACAAGACCAGCCCAGACATTCACCTTTTGAGGCCGCCGTGTATGGACTTCTTCAATCCAATGCGGATTTTCAATTGACCAGTAGCGACAATTATGTCTGTTCACAGTGCCGTTGAGACAAAACGTTATCTGAAAAAATGATGTGATCTAAAATATTAGGCTGCTGCTCGATCAATTCCGTCATTGTTTCGCAAAAATGTAGTCTACGATCTGGATCATCTTCAGTTAACTCATGGACGGGATACATTTTATAGGCTTTCATTCTTGCTGATTTAAGAATCTTATGAGCAGATTTTTGAGAGATCTCATGAATTTGACCTAATTCTGTTGTGGACATGTGATGATTTTCTTCCACTGTAAGTAACACATTCAAACTAGTTTCTTCATCTGTTGCTATTAATGGACGTCGCCTTCTAGGTAAATTCTTCACCTGACGAAAGAATTCAAACTTTTGAATTGTTCGGCATACCGTACTTTTACTAATGTGACGATCCGGATAAACAGTATTAAACAAAATACGAACCTCTTCAAAAGAACGTTGACGATCACCGTACCCACGCATCATTAATATCTCAATTCGTTCTGATTCAGTAAGTTTTACTGCCATTTTCAAATGTGTCAATGTCTAAAATAAGTAAATTTATAGCGATGCAAAAGTTAAAACGCTTTTAAAATTGTCAAATGTGACGGCAAAAAGAATGCAAACAGTAAACAACAACTTTTTTCAAAGGTACCTTGTTTTTTCTGTATTAGGACACTTTTTTAATTTTTTAACTGTTTTCTTGTGAATGAAAATAAACATCTTAATACTTCCTGAACGTAGTTTTTTATTTTGCATTCAAAAGTGTTAAAAAAATCTGGGCGATCCGTTTAAAAAAAAAAAGTTGGACGTATTGCCGATTAAACCGGAAGTGAAAAAAATATAAACTGTATTGCATAAAATGCATTTATATTAACTATACCCCCATACCAAATTTCAGAAACCATAATTTTCAAATAAGAAAGTTATTCGACCGTTCCGGGACTTTTTACTAACGCTGTATAGATATATGTATAGATCAGAATTAAAAATTTCATCCTCAATCTGAGGAAGCTCTTCCATCAGTACAAGGGAATGCTCCTAAACTTTATACAGGATGTTCAGAAAATATAGAACAATCCTAACCTACAATACTTAACTCAAACTTGAAGGAAATGGAATCAATAGCGAATATAGACTACACTACTTTGTACAGAACGTGCAAAAATCCCCTAAAAGTACCAGTATTACCCCGGATGATGTCTGTCACTTCATGTAAAGTAAATTACAGGGATTAACAACCCTAGTTGCATTATTAGGGCGAGGCGAAGGGGTCACTTAATGCGAACTACACTGCATACGTACATTACCAACGGACTAAAATATAAGCCATTATTACGAGATTACAGTCATTATTTGGACTTTGGCGAAACTATAATGATATTAAGCGTTCGCGTCTTTTTAAATCAGACTAATATTCAATATTATGCTTTCTCGCAGCTCCTAAATGAGTTTTGGAGGTAGTTTCGCCCGGAAAACTTATTTATATAAACCAGATAAGTTATGGGCGAGAAAAACATATTTCTTGCGAACTTTTTCCGCTTTCCTATAACCGCGTTTAATCGATAATTGACCACGGGTCGAAGTTGAGAAGTTGCAAAAGTAGATTTCTCCGGAAACGAGATAACTTCATGTAACATAAACTTTATTAAGTTTATTGCTTTTCGTCCGCGTTCCATCGCTGTCCTTAGGGAAGCGGGATTAGCGGGCGTCACTCTAGTGTGACGTTTCTAATATGTTGAATAATAAAATTAAGGTTTGTTTACAATTTTTTTTCCACGCCATCTTTCGCTTGCTATTTCCGATGACGTAAATGTCAAAATCTTTATCTTTTAATTTGCGAATACAATGCAGTGCACTCCAATTACGTGGAGATAATAGAATGACACAACAAACTGCGGCACCTACAAAGAAAATATCAACACAGCTTATTCCTACCTACTAGTTATCGGTTATAATTCGATTCTGTTTGATCTGCTAGCAAGGACAACTTAGAAAGTTGCTCCACTCTTTAAGAGGTTACGTATTACTGCCATCACCAGCGTTTATACCCTATTGTCACGTGAAAGATTGTCGATATGCATTCGAGTGTATCGGGGTGCATTTTGCGTGGTGTTAAGACCTAACTTACGACGAGGGTGCTCTCCCTGGAGGGTAGCGTACTTTCACGAATCTATTAGAGGTGTGCATCGTGAATTAGGCCCTCTTAAGCAACACCGGTTGTTTTTAACGTTAAGTAAACAAGGGAAAGTTTATCCGTATTAAAACAAAAAATGTTAAGAAAAAAAATTTGTTATTTTGTACTTACAGGGGTGAGTCGGCGTGAAAGGATACTCCAATTGCGGTAAACGTGGTTGCGGCGCCCCTGGGTGTAACGTTGGGGGGCAGTGGTAGCAGAACATACCCCGTCCACCCCCACTAGCTATCTGTAACAAGAACGAGAGGTGATTTGAATACATCTATTAGGCTTCCTTGTTATAATAATAATAATAATAATAATAATAATAATAATAATAATAATAATTCATGCCTTAGCATCCCCCAACATATAATAAAGATAGAGATTTTTTGGATATCTACAGGTTTGAATCACCCTGTATAGGGAAATAATTCAAGCATACGTAAAGCTGATAATCCTACATACACGTACGGAGGAGATCCATATTATCGGATACCGTCACATGAAGGTCAAGTGACATGCATAAGCATTATTAACTCAGTACGTTACGACATGTATGTATGTAGTACAACATATATGTATGTATAATTACGAGCATGGCGGCCGTCTCTGGCGTTACTCATGATGTCACATATCTGCTACTTAATGTAGTTAACTTAATCAGAATTAATTTGCTGTTAATTTAAACGATGCGACCGACAGTAGCGTACTGTACGTTTTATTTAATTTAAAACTTGTTCATTCTGTACGTTTCACTTTATGGGATTATACAAAACTGGTCTAGTGATTCTTCAACGTATACAGGGTGGTTTATCGGAAAAGTATAAGGGATTTTAGGCGAATATCAATCCTAGCTCAGAAAATTGATGAAGCACCTTATTCTGCGTAATAATGATTATGATTGGATATTCTGGATATCTTACAAACTAGAAAATTAATATACTCCCAAATTTTGACATTTAGTTATAATTTAGTAAAAGATATTACGATATTTTTCAAATGTCGCTTGCGAGGTTGTGGATCCGGTCTTCCCCAGGACTCGGTACTGGGACCATCACTGTCCTGAACCTGCACTTCGATGGTGGCTCTCCCCAACGACCTGGCGCTGATCGTGGCCGCCAGTAATTAATTGTTGCTTATGGAAAAAACCAACAAGAGTTTGAAGGAAATCAGCAAATGGATGGGGGACCACACAAGCTAACCCTGGCGCCGGAGAAAATCGAGGTCATAATTCTAAAGGGCGGAAGAAAGAAGGACCACTAAAATTCACTCTAAACGGCACGAGGATAGCCAAAATCTCAAAAAATCTGTCAAATACCTGAGGGTGGTGATAGATGAAAGGAGAACGCAGAATGATGCCCAACGTTGGAGGGCTAGGTGCGAAAAGACCGGCCCTATGTGCAGCACTCCAGAATGTCATACTCTATGGAGCCCCAATCTGGATAGAAGCACTTAAGATATAGAGTCGTATCGGCCTACAGAACTGTTTCGGCAGTGGCGCTCCAGATGATCACTGGCACCATACCCGTGGACCTCATGGAGCTTGAGAGAGCCTAGATGATGAATAGCGAAGGCGAAAGGAGAGCCAGATACATGGAGGTAAGAGCAAACTTCTGCAGAACATAGCCCTTGGGATGAAGAAAGGAAAAGGGACACGGGGCGCTTAGACGCTACGCTAAACAGCTTGAGAAAGACAATATATGTAGACGAATGTATGTACTGCTGCCAACTGGATACTGCCGAACACACCATTTTTGAATGTCACTCATGGAACAATCCCAAAAAGAAGATAGAAGAGGAGATTGGAGCGATACTGACCCCTGATACCCTCGTGGACCTTATGATCCGCTCAAAGGAGAACTGGCGCAAGATCCATGACATGCTCTGCACCATCATGAGTGGGAAAGAGCAGGAGGAACGTGAAAGGCAGTGAATGGTCATGTCCTATGTTAACACTTGCGAGAATGGAACTGGTTTGGACAGTGTTCTCATGATGAAGAAATGCAAAAGAATGGTTCTGGGGAACACTGGCGCTGGGAGCAAGTAGAGGTTGTTTTAGTGGGTATACTAATTGGTGACCATAAAGGATTGGTGTCCATAAAGGATTTCCACCTGCCAAAAAAATCTCTTTTGCGGACCCAACTTTGTTTTAAAGTGTTAAAACAAGGCATCTTGCTTGTTTGGAAATCTAGCTGTCATAAGTTTGAACTGCAAAAAAGAAGAAAGATTTCTAAACAATGTACCAATAAGTATTTAGAGATTTAAATTTGGAGCCATTTCTTAACGACTTAACCTAGATATTTTATATATCACACATGTTATGTTGTTGAGGATGGAAGAACCTTTTGCAGATCATTTTCATTTTAGAAAGAAACTAAAATGCCACTTACAAACTTGATCCTACTCAAATATTGCCAAAGTACTTGATCACGGTACCAAAAGTTACGATCTGAAGAGCTTAATTACCATCAAAAAATATCGTTGGATCGAGCTTTAATCAAAGATTAGACTTTCCCCAAAAGGTCATAGAAAAATGCAGAATTCTTACATTAACTTATCCTTTCCGAGAAAACTGAACTCTACCTTATAGGTTGTGTAAATAAGCAAAATTACAGGCTTATAGGAAGCAACAATCTTTGTGTGGTGATGAAGAAAACTTCTTCAATTAACCTGATGAGCATTTTGGGATGCAAAGGCTTTTGGAACATTTTCCCATAAAAATAACGATAATGAAATGGTAAATATTAATGGAGGAAGGAGAAAGGAGAAAAATGGAGATGGCCTTCAAGATCATGCCTCCCTATTACCTATTTCTTCTGTAGTTTTCTTAAAGATGATGAGATAAAGTTTGGTGCTTTTTTAAATCTCTGGTAGATGGCACTGCTTGCAGGAGATGTGCCATTAACTTTATGATATGGAGCATCGGTTTGGTAGGATAGGCTAAACACTGGAAAGAAACTGCGCCAGGATGGAAGAGGTTTGGCAACAAATATTGATTAGCTTCGCGGTCTCTGCTACGGCACTATAAGTTCTTATTGGCTGCCCACCTTTAAACCAAATGTCAATTGAGAGGAAAAGTACATATAGACACTTGGCATCAACATCCATAGAGACCAAAAATAAAACGCTAGAAAGGTTGTTACCACAGTAAACCAAAGAACTGGTGTCGAATTTCTTGAAATAGGTTTCATGGAATTTTTGCCACTAAACCAGCGATAAGAGTCTATATTGTGAGAAAACTTATTGGTTGAATTGATTAGGCACTAAAGGAGTGGAATTGAGCACTAGTAAAAGCCAAACAAATTTAGACTGAGACTGCTAAATGGATGGATCGAACACCTCTGTAAGTATATTTGGAACAACACCACTAGTCAGTCAAGTCAACCAATCTCGTGTGGAATAATGTTGGAATTCATGGAGTGGAGCTGTATATACCAGCCCAAAGAATTCTTGAGCATATGAGTATAGAATTTCAAAGTGTATAGCTCTCAACTACAACAAGATGGACTAGACAAGATGGACAAGAGCAAGTTGGCAATGTTGGTGGTAAACTGGATCTGGAGGTGCCTCGCAAAGAAGAAATAGAGGACATTATCTTAAAAATGAAAAATGGTAAGAGCTCAGGAGGAATCCAGATTACAGTAGTAAATATAAAATACGGGGGACAGGTGTTAATATCAGAAGTGGTTAGGCTAACTGAGGAAGTATGGACAGCAGAGAGGATGCCATTGCTTTGGAAAAAAGCAGTCATCACCCCAATACACAAAAAAGGAGACATTACAGAATGTAACAATTATAGAGGAATACCGTTACTAGAGACGGTTTACAAAGTACTAGCGTCGTCATAGAGATAAGACTAGAGAGGCAGGCAGAAAGAATTATAGGGGAGTACCAATGTGGGCTCAGAAAAGCGAGATCAACTATGGACCAGATCTTCATGCTAAAGCAAGTGTTAACGACTAGAGGAAAAATAGTAAAGTTCAAAGAGGTAGACAGCCATATTTATTTGGGTACCCTAATTGACAACAAGGGAAAAGGGAAGGAAGTGTGCAGGGTCGTTACACTCGGTCCTAAAATCTAAAGATTTGTCAAGAGAAATAAAGAAAAGGATATATAAAACAGTAGTAAGACCAACTATGCTGTACGGCTGTGAGGCATGGACCTTGACCAAGTTGCAACAACAAAGAATAGAAATATGGGAAAGGAAAATTTTAAGGATTTATGGCGAAAAAACGATAGAAGAAGGATGGGAGAGGCGTTCAAATGCGGAAATTTATGAGCTCTTTAGTGATTCAACAGTGGTACAAGTGGTTAAGGCGAAACGGTTTCAATGGTTGGGACATCTTGCTCGCATGGATGAGACAAGGACAACCGTAAAGAAAATAGCCTGGGGACTGCCAGACATCAGCAAGAGGAGAGGTAGGACATCCTGGACATCCGAAGAACTGCAGTAGGTATGTTGACAAAGGGTCGTGAAAGCCTACGCTCTCTACTCAAAATTCTATCCTATACACACACACACAGATCAAACTATTAAATAAAAGATTGTAAATAAGATTTTACATAATTGCATATTTCAGTCCAAGGTCGACTTTGCTGAAAGATTGCACCTTCTTTGCCAACTTACATAGACGATCCTGATGTCGGTTTTTCCGTTTGCTCTTGTCCTGGTGTGTTTTGCCAGTGGGATGCCTTTCATAACTGGGATCAGTTCCAGTAAAAGGCATTTTTGCAGCTTCTTTTGCAAACTTATCCCACTCAGTGACTGGGAACCTACTGAAGAGTAATGTGGCTATTGTGTTCCAATGGCTGATCAGTAGCCCAAAGTAAACAAACAATTGTAGTAATTAACACCAGAAATACTGAGGAGGACGCAGCTCTACAGCATTTAAAGTGATTGATGTTGTCATACATTATATCGGGAAGTTAGTCAATCTTTAGAAAAAGATATTTTTCATGGATAGGTACAAACTGTTGATATGATTTTTAGATTGTCTACAAAAAATCGTAAAACTTTTTGGAGAACTTGAAGGCTATATAGATGCCTCATAGTCACAAACTTGCAGTACAAGTGCAATGAAAAGCATCAAAATGAGCAGCAACGTGAGAACAGTTGTGAACCCTATCACTAGGTAGAAACTAGTTAGGGAATGTATAAAACGATCCCTTAATATTCTGGCACAGAATAACAAGGTTTCTTGGCTTGGGTGACAGGACATGAGGATGTAATCTGCTCAGGTGAGGAACTGAAGGAACTTAGGCAGAAAAATTTTGGAGAGGACTTACTTGAGCCCTTAAACGTTCGAAAGCCTCCAGTGGGCAAGATGTTGGGCTTCATACAGGACCCTAGGATGTTTGAGTGAAAGTGTGAAATCTGATAGGGTTGGTACAATCAGCACCAAGTGCCTGGTCAGTAAGGTATTCACCCTAATTTGCGAGGAGAAGAAGAAGAAAGGTTCTGGATAATGAGATCATTGTACGAAATTTGGAAATAAATAAAATTTGACAATAAAATTGAGTGGCAGCAGAATTGATAGATTTGACTATTTAAAGAACTTAAATTTTCTTACTCAAGAAACTTCTCTGCTTCATGGTACTAAACTTGATACGATTACAGTTATGTCTAGCAGTGTTGTCAGTAAATCTTTTAGACGCAATAACTTCATATATTTATATATAGGCAATATCATTCTGGACAGTTTCTACAATAATTTTAGCATAAATATCTGCACCAATTCGTAAATTGAAGGCCTCTACTGGTTGGAGACAATATGTAGAAGATGTATTGACAGTACACTATTGCCAAAACTGGTTTGCTAGCTTTGATAGTGAAGATGCACCAGGTTCTGTTCATGTCTGTGATTTGCTTTTCAAATGTCCAGAAAACGATCCATTTTAGAAACGTGTGGGGAGACGAGAAATGGGTTGTCTATGACGATGTCGAACGCGAGAGATGTGGTACAAAAAGGGATATACTGCCACATCTCTACATTTTTTTTAAATTGTTAAACCTTTACTTCTGATGAGGATGTCAAAAATCACCTCGATCAGTTTTTTGCCAGAAAAGAGCAAAAAATTTATGAGCGTGGAATCATGCTACTGCCAGAGAGAGGTATTGGAGAGAAGCGGGTATTGGACCAGAATGGACAATAAAAGGGATGTATGTATGTGTGGTGTTGGGGTGATGATACCTAGTTAAATGGCCTGGCAACGTCTATATATATTATACAGCTCTCAACTAATCAATGCTGTGGAGCCCAGTCTGTTTTGGGGCTGACTATTCAAAATAATGCAAACCTATAAAGATGAGAACATTGTAACTGGTCGAAAGCTTAGCAAAAACAAATTTTTAGCCTTTTTGTGTGCCAATTCAAACGGAAATCACGGCTTTAAATTTGTGCTTTATACTAATTCATAAAATGTATAGGTCCCCAATGAACTCGCAATAGATTGCCTGCAAATAGGAGTTATCCACATTTTCCTAAAAATATATTTTTATAGGTTAGGTTTGCTGCTCAACATAATTTAGATTATGCTTATTGAAATATGGCTACACTTTTCCATGAATATCCCACAGTAGTATTAGTTTCGATTAACATATTATATAAATAATGTAGATAGATAATTAAAACATAAATTTGCATAATTTATTTTAACGAATTTACGATCATTTTCGCATAATGGTGGATATATTTATGCCATTTATTTAATCAGGCAGATTTAATATTAACATGAACTGCAATTTTAGGTCCTCCCCATTAAATATTTTACAGTTATCTAAAAATTGATTCATACGTTTTACGATGCAATATATTATTCACATTAATATCGGCAAATAACATACGACACCAACAATATAAACGAAGATTGCTACCGTTAGCCTTAAATTAAAACCGTGGAAGGGATGTGAAAAACGAAGGCAAAAGTTAACAAGCCGTTTTGTAACGGCTAACCACCAATTTAGACGTATCTTTTATGTTATTAACGCCCGGCTTGTTACGGTTTACAAAAGGTGTTTCGCAAAAAAAAAGAAAAAAGCTGTTGGCGAATTGGATCTGCTTAGTATGGTAATTTTTTAAGTAGCCTCTTGTACACATCACGCAGAGGTCGCGTACACCTAAAGGTGTGAATTAAATTGATTCTTATACGTAGTTTATAGACGTTAAATTTGTTATTACGGCTGAATATATTAAGATCGTAGAGATTTTACGCCGAAATACGGGATGGCGTACGCAATACTTAAAGGTTTCAGTTGGATATTCGCATTCTACGCAAACATGAACACCTTGTTTTATATTTTGCGATGGGAGGATGTACGAATTATGCAATAATTACTGCCATATAATGCCGGGCATCGGAATGCGAAATTTCGGTAAAATGATACGAAAGGAAAATCATTATCGCGAAATTTATGAAAATGATGATGATGGATTTTAAATGGGATCCTTAAAGATGTGCCACTAGGAGATATCATTCGCCGATATGCAATGCTTCATAATTAAGGTACAATCCGTGATCTTGATCCTATTCTAAAAGTAGCATAATGAAGCAGAATGTTTATCGCGGATGCTAGAAGATGATGTTCTATGAGGAAGCAAAAAGACAAGATTTTTTAAGAATCAAAAGAGAACCATGAGGAATCACAAGGCACAAGCTCTCTTCCTTCATGATAATGAAGATAAAATAAAGTTTTTCTGGCAATATATTCACCAACCTCCTCGGATCCAATTACTAATTTCTCCTGAGCAATTGAGTTATCAATATCAAACAATTTTCAACTGTTTAGGGCTTTAACTTTGGCATTTTTTTTTGGCAACCTGGCAGCAAACCTATTATCACCCTCAAAAAAATCAGAAAAACATCTATGCAAAGTAACATAATGTGTTTGCCCAGTAAACACACAGTCTGCAATCATTCAACATTCTGTTGTGATGATGTCTAATCTGGTGCCCAAAAATTTTGACTAGACAAATATGTTCACCAAAAACGTATAATTTTATTGCAGCTGCTTGGGCACGTGATACACTTTCCAGGCGTAGGACTGCATCACTCCTATGCAGACCTAGCTTATCCAGGTATAATATAGAGGAGATGGCTTCTTTGATGAAGGAGATATACGGATGTTCGATAATGCCTGGTAAACAGGTTAGGCATTCATGGATTCTGTTCCAAAATTCGGTAGATGTCAGGTTCAAATCGAAATCTTCACAATCTACTAGAAAATTTATCTGCATCATTCTCTTTTTACCAAAGAAGAAAGGATGTACGTACAAGTAAAGCATTGGAGCTACCAATGGAGTTCCTACATTTACCTACAGACGATTTTTAAAAGGGTTTCAATAAAAAATAAGAAGCAAAAACCACCAGCACCCACTACGAAACATTACTGCATATGTTCTAACAGAAACAAGAAAGAAAAAACTCCAAACTGCCATGGAAATAATGACGAAAAGATTCATCTAGTTTGGAAGAGACTGGGGATTGGTAGTAGTTGGCTTTGTACTCGATCACTTTTTCTTTGGGGGAGGAAGGGAAGAAGATTGTACTTGATCAACTCTTTCTCGATAATCTACTAGAAATTTTGACTTTATCAATTTTTTACCAAAAAAGAAGTGCTAAATGGACATACAAGATAGGCTATTCAAGCTCAAAAGCCCTTTGTTATTACCAGCAACCTCTTCTCCGCCCCGCCCCAGTCCCCCCTCCCTCTCCCCCCCCCCCTCCACAAGAAGTATATAAAAAATAACAAACAAGGAAAAAAGTCTAAACTTCCAAAGAAATAATTACAAAAAAAATTATCTGACTGGTTTTGGTGTATTTGTAAGGAAATTTGGGAAAAGGCTTGGGAGTGGTAGAGGCTTTGCATTCGATCAACTTATTCTCGAAAGAGAAACCACCAGCACCCACTACGAAACATTACTGCATATGTTTTAACAGAAACGATAAAGAAAAAAGTCCAAACTGCCACGGAAATAATGACGAAAAGATTAATCTAGTTGGGTTTGGTGTATTTATGATTTTTAAAGCTAAGTTTGGAAGATACTGGGGATTGGTAGTAGTTGGCTTTATACTCGATCACTTTTTCTTTGGGGGAGGAAGGGGAGAAGGTTATACTTGATCAACTCTTTCTCGATAATCTACTAGAAATTTTGACTTTATCAATTTTTTACCAAAAAAGAAGTGCTAAATGGACATACAAGAGAGGCTATTGAAGCTCAAAA